>BLSH010461791.1:971670-986009 GCA_018402905.1 Glandirana rugosa | reverse complement strand
TTCGGACGACATCCGACTACAGAGTCCGAGACGTCATTGGGACTGTTATTACAACCGTAGACGGTTCTACGAAATAATCGTCGACCGAGTCGAAGAGTCGTATGACGACTCTCGGACTCGATCGGACCGTGAGGTCACTTGCGACCTCACCGTCTAATGTCTCACCACTAACTGTCAGGGACGAGAAACGAGTCTCGCCTGGGTTCTTGACTCGCTAGTCGTCAGAAAATAACGAGTCAACAACCACATCTCGGCCACCCCCTGTCGACGACGTAGCCTAGTTACGACGTCGGTGGATCCACTCATAATTGGTGAAGTCGGGGGGTACAACGTCGCAGGACCGCGCAATTGTCAGTTAAAGCAACGCAGCGCCGAATCGCAAAAAGGGCTCCGGTCCTAAAGCTGGAAATCCTTCCGGGGCTGAAGT
This sequence comes from Glandirana rugosa, assembly GCA_018402905.1. Lineage (NCBI taxonomy): Eukaryota > Metazoa > Chordata > Amphibia > Anura > Ranidae > Glandirana > Glandirana rugosa. Next base: position 985,582 of record BLSH010461791.1, on the reverse strand, counting down.
GGTTAATACTCACCTAGGTGGCTGCAGCATTGATCCGATGCAGCAGCTGTCCCCCACCGGCTCTACACCAACAACTGAGCAATAAAAGACTGCTGATCGCTCAGTTCTTGGGTCCGCTCTGAGCAAAGAGCAGGGACTGTCAATCACCACTCTGTAATCTGCCACTCCAGCGTTCACTGGAGTGCCAGGCTAGCTCAGGCTCTCAGCAGTATGCTGAGAAGCTGAGCCAGCTGCTAATAAAGCATCTTGGCAGATGCCAACATTATTGTCAGGGTTACTGCAGAGCCTGAGACATCAGCCTACAGCAGGCTTTAGCCTGCTGTTGGCTGGATCTAGGTCACGGTAGTGCAGAACCAAGTGCACTCCTGTGATTCATAAGATAAGCCAAAAGAGCTTTAGCCATACTTCTCCTTGTAGTTTTTTTTGGTACAATAATGTTTTATAAGGCAATGCCGAGATACAGGCCCAGAGTAGAGAAAGGCAAAATGGTCCCGCACAGGGGAACTAAACATCACTTTTTATGTAAATGCAAACAATTTTTCAAAATGTAAAAGCGAGTAGTAGAAGCATCTGGCGTAAGTGCCAGAAGTGGGAATGAATAACTGGACTCGAAGGTCCAAGACATGGTGGGACTAACAAGCAAATCATAACAAACATACAGCATCAACAACAGAAAAGAGGGAAAATAAAATGGCTTTAAGTTTTTAAAGTGGATGTAAACCCGATTCATAAAATTTGAGCTGGGCATATCTGTCTGTAGTCTTTTGTTATCTCTCTTCAAATAGCTATGTCCAGTAGCTGTCTCTTCTTCCGTAGCTCTGTTATTAGCCTGATATTCTGGTTAGTCGGGACAGAGAATTAGAGTCATGGGAGGTTGCTAAAAATAGATTAGCAGGCTACTAAACAAAACACAGTCAGAGCTCTGCCTGTGTGGGAAGGGGGTGTGTGCCTTTCCTCCAATCAGCTTTCTCACAGTCTCTCACAGTGTCTGGATATCAACCCCTCCCAGATAGGAATGAGGAAGTGGAAAATCTAACAGAATGTGCATTTTCTAAACAGTATATCAAAGGGAAGACAGAAGATATACATATAAGACTTGTATAGGGAGGTTTGTGTCATCTCTGTGTATCATCTGAGGCTGTTCATTCCACTGGGAATATGGAGAGTTTACATCCACTTTAACCACTTCAGCCCCGGAAGGATTTCACACTTTAGGACCAGAGCACTTTTTGATATTCGGCACTGCGTTGCTTTAACTGACAATTGCGCGGTCGTGCGACATTGTACCCAAACAAAATTTGGGTCCTTTTTTTCCCACAAATAGAGCTTTTTTTTGGTGGTATTTGATCACCTCTGCGTCATTTCTGATCACCGCTATAAACAAAAAAAGAGCGACAATTTTGCAAAAAAAAAAACATTTTTTCTTACTTTTTGCTAAAATACAAATCCAAAAAAAAAATATAAAAAAACATTTTTTTTCATCGGTTTTAGCCAATTTATATTCTCCCTCATATATTTGGTAAAAAAAATTGCAATCTGCGTTTATTGATTGGTTTGCGCAAAAACCTTTACGGATGATGAGAATTAATTTCTGGGGTTTTTAATTTTTTAACATTTTTTACTAGTAATGGCGGCGATCTGCGATTTTTAGCAGTACTGAGATATTGCAGCGGACATATCGGACCATTTTGACACTTTTTTGGGACCATTGGCATTTATATAGCGATCAGTGCTATAAAAATGCATTGATTACTGTGTAAATGCCATTGCCAGTGAAGGGGTTAACCCGAAGGGGGCGCTCTTCCCCCTCTGTCAGAATGGAGATCCGTGTTTACTTATACGGACCTCCGTTCTCTCACTGTGAGGGAGCCATTGCGCGTAGCTGGCGGCGATCGAGTCCGCCCTACCCACTCCCTGGCCCCCCTGAACACAGTGAGCGTGCGAGTGTGCCTCCGGCAGCGCGCACACTCACAACACTCGTTATCGTGGACGCCGTCAGGTGACGGCGGTTTGCGATAACGAGCCACTTTGCCGCCGTCACGCTGCGGCGGGCGGTCGGCAAGTGGTTAAGTCAAATCCAGACTTAAATGGACCTTATCAAACACATAAATTACTGCAAAATGCACAGATTCCATGGCCAAATTCAAGAAAACCTGATCTATAGATCACCCCTTTCTCTCCCCCTTTGTTCTTTTCCTATTTCACTCTCTCTCCTTTTTATTGTTTTTGTTACAAGACTATTATATAGCTGCCCCTATTATTGAGTTACAATGTGTCAAATTAGTTGCAATATCTCCATCACTTGCTGATTCATGTCTTGTATATTCCTATTGCAATATTTGTAACCTGTCCAAAACCAAAATGTAAGCAGGTACCATAAACCACAAAGTGCCTGGAATAAATAGCTATTGATAGCTACATATCTCGGAAATTTGAGACCCAACAGAGTGTTTGGCTACCTTGTTCATCTTCTCTACAGAGCAGTGATTCTACCCCCATCTTTGAACGCTTCAAATGTCTTAGCATTTCATACTACTACCTCTTTATCTTATTCTACAGATTATTTTGGACCAAAGGGGTTGATTTAGGCCATTACCTTTGCAAGGGAATTTGCAGTTTACAAGGAAATTTTCCCAAGAGCTTAGTTAATGAGGAGAAGCTCTGCTTATGTCAATAATCCAATCCTGTACAAAACAAAAATGCTGTTTTTTAATGTCCTTTCACTTGATTGGGATTCTTTGCAACGTGGAATTTCAGCTCATTCAATAAGTTCTGAGGGAAATTGTATCGCAATAATGGCCCGTCCATTAGGGGCGCAGGAGTACCGCCCCCCCCCCCCCATCCAAATCTACATTTCGGGTGCAGAATGCATGGATTCCAATGGAGGGGGTGTTTTTTTTTCAAGCATGTGATTAGACTTAGATGCTCTAATAGGCACTGTGCTCAGAGCCCACCCAGTTGTGTAACAATAGCAAATGAGTATTCGCTATTTTCACAATGAATCTCCTCCCCACCAATCAGAAAGCGGGTCCTGAGACCGATTTCCCAATTGGCCAAAACGCCTGCCGATCCTATCGGACCATGATGAGGAGAGAGGAGGAGGGAGGAGACGTGGGGGTCGCCAGAGGAGACACAGAGGACGATATACTACCAGCCGCCACTGATTGCATTGTGCAACTTCCCTTGCAAAGTGAACAATTTAGTAAAAGAACCACTTCAATCAGAGAAAGAGGTGGTGCTATGTAATAACGAGACATTTTAAAGGTTCAAAAATGGGGACATTTAGAATCTGTTTTGTAGACCAAGAGACTTGGAAAAAGGTAACCAAAATTTATATTGGGTCATACATTGTTAAGATTTGTAGTTCACTATACAGGCGGTTCCCTAGTTACAAACATCCGACTTACAAACAGAGGAAGACAACAGGAAGTGGGAGAAAATCTCCCCATAGGAAGGGAAATTCACTCCTGTAAGAGTTATTATGGGAAAAAGGGGTCTCCACTGATGCTTTATCACGAAGGTTTGTTTCCCCAACAACCCAAAATTTTCAAAATCCAATTATCATTGGGACAGGAAGTGAGGTAAAATCTTTTGAACAGAAACAAACATTACAGGGGTGTTATCCCTTCCCTATGCTATCCAAAAAGCTTAAAAATAGTTTTTTTGGCTGAAGCTACACTTAAAAAATGTAGCTGTTCCAACTTACAAACAAATTCAACTTAAGAACAAACCTACAGACCCCATCTTGTTAGTAACCTGGGGACCGCCTGTAGCTATTTCTTTGCTTTATGTGGTTTATGGTGCCTGCTAGAGTTTAGAGGTGGTGGAGTAGTAGACTTTTAGCAGATGGACATAAGATGCCACACAGCTGCAACAAAATGACGGTGTAAGAGTCTATTTTTCTGGAATGGACCATGGGCCAGGGAACAGCAATTTTATTTTTTTATTTCCATGCACTTTATTGGGATACTTTGCAAACTGGAAATGTCACCATATTCACTTAGCACCGGGGGAAAATTCCATTGCAATGTGAACAGCTTTTTTGCCTTTAGCAAATCAACCCCCAAACTTTGTTTGTCGCCACTGTCACAACTGCTTCTCCTTGGCTGACAGCATTAATGTACACTGAGCTAAGCATGTGTACATTTATGGCACCGCTCCATGCCACGATGATGTGACTCCCATGTGCATGTGCTGGAGTGATGTCATCGCAGCTTGGTGAATAAATTGGCCGAAGAGCTCAAACCCAGAAGGAAGACCAAGAGAAGATGGCAGCATCTGTGACAGCCGAGAGTGCAGATACTGACGCACTGGAGGGTATCACTTGGCAGGTAAGTCTGCCATATTGTGACAATATGCTGTGCATACTAATGCATTATGGCATAAAGCTCTCTTTTTCCTTTCTTTTTTTTTTTTTTTTTTTTTTAATTCTGCCACTTAAAGTTATTGTCAACTCATGACAACCACTTTAACCTACAGGTAAGCCTATAATAAGGCCTACCTGTAGGTGCCCTGCATATCTCCCAAACCTGCACGATTTAGGGGATATGCAGTGTACTTGCATGGGCCCACGTCATCGGGCACATGCGCAGTGAAGAAACGGCCTTCATTGAGATTGTGCCGTGACTGGCTGCTATTGCGCGCATGCGCAGGAGTGACGGCACGCGACTCCGGCCAGTCTCAGAGCCGGAGTCGCGACCCCAGAAGGAAGAGGGACTGAAAATGGACGCTAACCTGCATAGGGGACATTGCTGGTTGTCACAGGATTGGTTGCAGGTAAGTGACACATAATGGGCTACTATGTGATGCGATGCATAGTAGCCCATTATGCTTCTACTTTGCAGGGGAATATTGAGGAAGTAAACCCCATCAGGGTTTAATTCCTCTTTAAGGGCCGAGCCTCTTTTTGAGATACGGTGTTTACAAGTTAAAATCTTTTTTTTTTGCTACAAACCCCCAAACTTTATATGTTTTTTTCTAACACTCTAGAGAATAAAATGGCTGTCGTTGCAACACTTTATTTCACACCGTATTTGCGCAGCGGTCTTACAATCGCAATTTTTTTGGAAAAAGTCATATTTTATAGTTAAAAAATAAGACCAAAGTAAAGTTAGCCCAATTTTCCCCATATTGTGAAAGATAATGTTATGCCGAGTAAATTTATACCCAACATGTCATGATTCAAAATTGCGCCCACTCATGGAATGGCGACAAACTTTGGCATACAGGTTATCAGTTTTGAGTTACACAGTAGGTCTAGCGCAAAAATGATTGCTCTCGCTCTAACGATCATGGCGATACCTCACATGTATGGTTTGAACACCATTTTCATATGGTGTGACTTAAGTATGCGCTCGCTTCTGCGCATAAGCTCAGCGGGACGGGGCGCTTTAAAAAAAAAAAAATCTTATTTATTTTACTTTTTATTTTTTATTTTTACACTGTTCTTTAAAAAAAAATGATCACTTTTATTCCTATTGCAAGAAATGTACACATTGCTTGTAATAGAAAATAAGCATACCAGGATCTTTTAAATATGAGACCTGGGGTCGAAAAAGATGCAATAAAAAAATAAATAAATAAAAGAAATAAAATGGCATTGGAAAAAATGTCCCCTTAAAGACCTATAGGCGGAAGTGACATTTGACGTTGCTCCGCCCTGCAATGCTATGGAGCTGAGTGGGCGGCATCTTCCACTCACTCAGCTCACAGGCATTGCGGCTGCCGGATCGGATTGACTCCGCTGCTACCGGCAGGTCCGGTAAGCAGCGGAGATGATCGTAGTGTGGCGGGAGGGGGGGCTCTATTCTGCCCCCGATAAAAGTGATAGTGCAGCGAATCCGCCACAGAGACCACTTTTATCAGAAATAGAAGCGGCCACCTTAAAAAGCGATACTGGGGTTATGGTAGCAATCTGCTACCATAACAATGGTATTCCACTTCAAAGGACCGCCGTATAATGACGACGGGGGGTCCGGAAGTGGTTAATAGGATTTGAATGAAGGTTATATGCGACCAGTACTTAACTCCTATATCATTTTGTTTATCAAATGACAGCCTCCCCAGCACCCCCTTCTCTCTGCAGCAATGTCCACAAGTGTCTTAGCCATCCAGGACAATCAGGGGCATTGCTAGGTCTACAAAAGATCTGGGGCTAGAGCCCATAGCAGCGAAGTAAAGAAAGTCATACGCTTGAGCGGGCATACACATATATATAATATACATATATGTGTGTATATATGTATAAATATCGTTACATACCTGAGTGTGGATTCCCCTTACATCAGGGTCCCCAGAGAGCCCCTTCCTTACATCAGGGTCCCCAGAGAGCCCCTTCCCTACATCAGGGTCCCCAGAGAGCCCCTACCTTACATCAGGATCCTTAGAGAGCCTCCTTGTATATCAGGGTCCCCAGAGAGCCTCCCCATATATCAGGGTCCCCAGAGAGCCTCCCCCATACATCATGGTCCCCAGAGAGCCCCCCTATACATCAGGGTCCCCCAGAGACCCTCCCCATACATCAGGGTCCCCAGAGAGCCTCCCCCCATAGCATCAGGGTCCCCAGAGAGCCTCCCCACACATCAGAGAAAGGGGGGGTGGATGAGAGGGGGTGAAAGAGAGACCCCTAGCCCTGCCTGCAGTCCCTACTGTCCCAGCCTCTGTGTGTGTGGGTAGATGTATGTGATCCACCTGCCCGTCCTCGGTCAGCCTTTTTTCTTCCTGTTTGATAACAGTCACAGCGAGTTGGGAGAGGAGCTTGGAGAAGGAGTGCAGGCTCTGGGAGGCACCGGGGATGCTGCTCAGGGTGGTGGCGAGGCCTCGTCTTCTCTCTCTCACTCCCTCCTGGGCTCTTCCCGGCTGCCCAGGCCTCACCCTGCCTATTTGAAGATGCTGCTGCCCTGCACCCCACCGCCACCGGACCAGCGGTGTCTGCTCCAGTCCAGGACCATGACAAGGGGGCTGGGCTCAACTCTTTAGGCCCCACGACCACTAGCGTGGAGGAGGAGGAAGTGGAACCCTCCGCTTTGAATGCTGGGCAGGGAGGGAGTCGTGCCTGTGACTGGTTGCTAGACACTAGGCGGCTCTAGCAACCAGTGACCAGGAGTAGAGTCAGGTGGAGGCGAGGACGGAGCCAAAGCTAGCGCTACCGTGGCTCAGTCTGCCCCTGCCTCCTGCATTCCGGACCGGGACATACCTGCTAATTGTAGAACTGTACCTACCCGGTAAGAGACTCGGGGCTATGGGCCCCAGACTCAGGGCTATAGCCCCAATAGCCACCCCTAGCAAGGCCCCTAAGGACAATCATCCTGATTGGCTGAGACACAGCAGCGGCGCCATTGGCTCCCACGGCTGTCAATCAAAATCAGTCAGCCCATCAGGGTAGAGAGGGGTGGGGCCAGGTCGGGGCTCAGTGTCTGAATGGATACACAGAGCTCTGACTTGGCTCGGGTGCCCCCACAGAATGCTGCTGGCTGAGGGAGCACTCAACAGAGGGAGGGTCTAGGAGAGCAGAAGAGGGACCCGAGAAGAGGAGGATCTGCAGGCTGCTCTGTGCAAATCCAACTGCACAGAGAAGGTAAGTATAACATGTTTGTTATTTAAAAAAAAAAAAGCAAGCATTTACAATCACTTTAACAATTATTCCTTTTTTGTGCTTTTATACCTATAGTATTAAGAACAAATCTGACCATAAAAGTTAACACAGTGCATATTCACTTTAATAAATGAACAGCCTCTATTCCTTCAGTAAATCAACCCCAGTGTGTGAGTGCATGTAAATCTGAAACAAATCACATGCAAACCACAAGCAAACTGGAAGAACAACACATGCAAACTGGAAGCAAAACGCGAGTGATGTAAAACCACATCAGAGGAATTGTGTCCTAAAAGCGTATGTCCACCTTCTGGGCAATATATTCTTTGAATCATATAATATCTGTCTTTTCTGGAGTATTAATCTTCTGCTCTGTGCAAAGCGTCAGTTTATCTGAATAGCAGATTTTTAAAGAATAATTCTTTTCTCAATAAATATAACACATTTCATCACAATTGCTTTTTTAGTTAAAAATTAAAATAATATTAATTCATCCTCATAAGCTCCATGTTTGTTCCAGATCACAAAGACTAAGAAAGAAAAAAAAACACACCGGATCAGCATAATATCCAGGCAAATAGTTTACTTCAGAAACAGAAGTTAATAATGGCAGGCTTCATGTTCTCTCAACATAGGTTTTCCTTTAAGTTCTTGAAAGATATTAAAGGGGAGCTCCAGCCCCCCCCCCAAAAAAAACATTAAAAGTCAACAGCTACAAATACTGTCCCTATTAGAGTATTTATCTGTCCAGGCGTCCAGTCGTGTCCTCATTCTTCAATTGGCTATCGGATGCTGGTGCCACCATTCTGACTAAGGGAAACTGGCAGTAAAGCCTTGCGGCTTCACAACCGGTTTCCTACTGCGCATGTGTGAGGCGCTGCGCTTTGTGAATGGGCAGGGGAAGGAGGGGCGAACTGAGCGGGAAGTGGGAGCGGGTGCCTGTTAAAACCTTTTCCCCTTTGGATGGAGCTCCCCACTTCAGCCCCAGAAGGTTTCACACCCTTCCTGACCAGGTCATTTTTTGTGGCACTGCGTTATTTTAACTGACAATTGCGCGGCCATGCGACGTTGTACCCAAATAAAATTGATGTCCTTTTTTCCCACAAATAGAGCTTTCTTTTGATGGTATTTGATCACCTCTGTGGTATTTATTTTTTTGCGCTATTGAAAAAAAGCATAAATTTTGTAAAAAAAAAAACAAAAACTATATTTTTTATTTTCTGCTATAAAACATATCCAATAAAAAAAAATAAAAAAATCTAATTTCTTCTTAAATTTAGGCCAATATGTATTCTGCTACATATTTTTGGTAAAAAAATATCCCAATAGGCGTATATTAAAAAATACAGCATCTACAAAATAGGGGATATATTTATGGCATTTTTATTTATTTATTTATTTATTTTCATTAAAATGCCGGCAATCAGCATTTTTTTTAGCAGGACTGCGACATTGCGGCGGACAGATCGGTCACCTAACTGACACTTTTGACATTTTTTTGGGAACCAATGACATTATTACAGTGATTAGTGCTAAGATATGTACTGACACTGTATAAATGACACTGGCAGGGAAGGGGTTAACATCAGGGGCGATCAAAGGGTTAAGTGTGTTCCCTGTCTGTGCTTTCTTACTGTGAGGGGGGTGGGCTCACTGCATGGATACAGTAATCCATGTTACTGATTAGCAGGAACACAAAATCACAGTATCCATGTCTGACAGAACGGCAATCTTCCTTGTTTACATCGGCAGACCTCCGTTTTACCTCTGTAGGGAGCAATCGCGGGTGGCCGGCGGACTTTGCGGGCGGCCGGCGGACATTGCGTCCACCGGACCCGCTGATTGGCTCCCCCTGTGTCCAATCAACGCGCGATCATGCCTCTGGCGGCGTGCATGTGCCCCCCAGTGGCTATTGAACAAAATCACGAACATGATTTTGCACAAAAAAGCCAACCTGCTGCAGTAAATATGTGGCAGGCGGTCAGAGTTTTACAAAGCTGAACTCCAGGCTAACAGCTAATGAACTACATATATGGGAGCTGTTTTATCTGCCAATGGATGTGCATTTCTCTATATTCAGTACTGATATTTACACAGCTCTGCCTCACAGGATAGTCTTGCATGCCAGGGGAGGGGACCTGATCTTTCTCTGTTGCATTTCCACTTTTCCTTACAGGTCTCCTGCCCTCCCTTTAATTGGATAGTGAAAGGAAAAGCAGCAGACTGATGAGCTCATCTTTCTGTCATGTTGCTTTCCCCACCTACCAGCATGCCCCTTGCACTGCAACACAACAGATTGGCTACTATTGCTGATTTTCTCTCCCCCACTCTAGGCTCTGCTCTACAGGGACACAAAGTCAAATCCAAATACTTGCATAGGTTGTTGTTTATTGTTATACCAGATCTGTGAGTTTTGTGTAATTTTTATACTTTGTACAAGTTAAAGTGCCTCTAAACTCAAGAACAAAAGGATATTTTAGCTTACCAGTCCTTAGATGAGATGGTTGCATTAAGACCAGTACACATGGGCTGAATATCAGCCGAAATCAGCCGGTACAGTAGAAACCAGCCGACATTCAGCCCTTGTGTACAGGTCCTCGTTTGAAAGAAGCTGATCTCATGGCTGGCCTCTGAGAATGAGCATGCTGGAAAACCAGTAGCCGATCGACATCCAATCAGCACTCTCAGCCAATGACTGCGAGCTCTGACCGCTGTGTTCTGGCGGGGAGGGGGGTGGTCCCCCTGTTAGAACACAATAGCACAGAGGGGAGATCACGGTCCCCCTGTCAGAATACAATAGCACGTCTCAGCCCCGGCCTACCCTCCACTCCCTCCTCACTGGCTGTGATTGACAGCAGCAGGAGCCAATGACTGTTCTGTCTGAGCCGCTGAGGAGAGAAAGAGAGCAGAGAGAGCCAATGACTCTTGTGCACATCACTGGATCGAGATTTGGCTCAGGTAAGCATTTAAGGAGCCAGGGGGAAGCTGCTTGCGAGATGTTTTTTACCTAAATGCATAGTTTGCATTAATGCAAAAAGACCTCCTGCCTTTAGAACCACTTTATAACTAAAAAAAGTTTTGGTTATACATAATGGTTGCAGCGATTAATGCCAAATGTGTGTGGTTTATAAATCTGGGTTTGTTTTATATCAATATAAAGAATAAATTCTAAACTTTATAAAGGGATAACTGCAAATGAAATTGCTTGATGACAACATACAACTAATATGCTGATATGTGTGTGGTTTGTGAGAAATGATTCTTGCAATTGCCTGTCTTCTACAGGGGAAGGGAGTGTTAATAGCCACAGATGATGTGTGCCCTGTCAGCAGAATTAGATGTTGAGTGAGTAGTAAGCGTGACTGTTCCAAGTTGGCTTTTATTTACTACAAGTCAGCCTAACGCAGTCTTCCTTTCCTTGTGAGCTAACTACCCATTAACACTGCCAGAGGATCTTATCACAGGTAAATAATATTTAAAATGTGTCACCATATTGGTTGCATATTTCAGCAAAAGTGTTTAAAATGAACTAGTCAGGGAAAGCTGTAGCAAAAAGCATTTGATTTGAACGCCCCTTTCACACCAGGGGACCGATCGAGCCCGACTGTCCATTTCTCAGGTAGACCCAATCAGACCACCCATTGTTCTCTATGGAGTGACAGATGTCAGCGGACACGTGTCTGCTGACACCCACCAGCATCCAATCTGGTCCACTAAAAACAGACGGATGGGGATCCATTCCCCATCTGTTTGGTGGATCGGATCGGATGACAGTCAGAGGAAACGGAGTCCTTTCCATCAAACTGCCATATAGAGGTCAGCGGGCTGTGTCTGTGTCCACCTAGCACCTGTCATCCGCCTGCTCAGTGTGGATCAGCAAAGAGAGCAGGAAAGCAAAAATATATCCCTCACCCTCCAATGCACTCCATCTTATCATCCCACTGAGAGTCCCGAAACAGGGCTTGAGTCCTGCAGGAACGCATGGAAACGGAGCTCCTGCATTTTTTCCACAGCAGGAACTTCATTCCTGTTAGCAGCCGCATCCTGCAGAACCGGCAGTGGCTTACCGGGGGGGGTGAGATAGAGTGGGCGGAGACTCCCAATTCTGTCCACTAATAAGCTAATCCCCTGCTGTGCAGCTCTTTGTAGAAAAAACCTTTTCCGGGTCCTCTGTGTTCAGCTGGGGTCGGCGGACAGAAAGTGGACTGTTTCTTCTTTTTCGGCTTTATGCGGATTAATCCGCTTAAAGCCAAAAAAGAAGAAATAGTCAGTTTTCTGTCCCCCAACGCCATCTGAACACAGGGGACCGGAAAAGTTTTCTTCCAAAGAGATGTACAGCGGGGGATTAGCTTATTAGTGAGCAGGATTGGGAGTTCCTGCTGTTCTACCTCGCCCCCCCAGTTTCCTGCAACCCTAGTTGCCCAGCTGGTGGTGCCCAGTGACACATCTTAGGGGGCCCCCCTGCTGCCCCTCCCCATTGATGGGCACTGGTGAGGCTACATTGATGGGCACAGGTGAGGCTGTATTGATGGGCACTGGTGAGGCTGAGCTGATGGGCACTGATCAGGCTGCATTGATTGGCACTGGTGAGGCTGAGCTGATGGGCACTGATGAGGCTACATTGATGGGCACTGGTGAGGCTGAGCTGATGAGCACTGGTGAGGCTGTATTGATGGGCACTGGTGAAGCTGCATTGATGAGCACTGGTGAGGCTGAGCTGATGGCCACTGATCAGGCTGCATTAATGGGCACATGTGAGGCTGCATAGATGGGCACTGATAAGGCTGTATTGATGGGCACTGGCGAGGCTGAGCTGATGGGCACTGATCAGGCTGCATTGATGGGCATTGACCAGGCTGCATTAAGGAGCAATGGTGAGGCTGCATTGATGGGCACTGACTGGTGAGGCTGCATTGATGGGCACAGGTGAGGCTGCATTGATGTGCGCTGATTAGGCTGCATAGATGGGCACTGATAAGGCTGTATTGATGGGCACTGGTGAGGCTGAGCTGATGGGCACTGACCAGGCTGCATTGATGAGCACTGATCAGGGTGCATATATGGGCACTGATGAGGCTGCATTGATGGGCACTGGTAAGGCTGCATTGATGGGCACTGTTGAGGCTGAGCTGATAGGCACTGGTAAGGCTGCATTGATGGGTACTCTTGAGGCTGCATTTGATGGGCACTGATAAGGCTGTATTGGTGGGCACTGGTGAGGCTGAGCTGATGGGCACTGGTGAGGCTGCATTGATGGGCACTGGTGGGGCTGCACTAATGAGGCTGCATGGGTCGGCCCTGTGAGGAGCATTGCTGTAGATTAGGGTATACTAGTGTTGCCCTCTGGAGAATTAACCACAGTGGATCACTTTTCAGAGGGTGTTTGACAGATGGCAAGGAGGCATTATATTGCCTCCCCACCATCTGATTTAATCCCCAAAAACCTGCACCACTTCGCTGCAACTGCATTTGTTTTCGGGGGTGCCAGATATAGGATCTGCACCTGATATAGGATACGAGTCCTGACAATCTAAACACCACCGTACAGTGTATCTCACCGACCGCTCATTAGAGATGGAACGTCAGTTCCGGTTGGGCTTGATACACAATGTGGTAGTAGTAGTGGTGGTGGGGGATCTTGGATAAGTTCCTACACTTTTTTTCCCAGGACTTGACCCCTGACCGAGAAGGCATACTAACTGGAAATCTGAGGGGGCCGCGCTTTAACCACTTCAGCCCCGGAAGGATTTCCAGCTTTAGGACCGGAGCCCTTTTTTCAATTTGGCACTTCGCCGCTTCAAATGGTAATTGCGCGGTCATGCAATGCAGTAGCCAAACAAAATTTGCGTCCTTTTTTCCCCACAATTAGAGCTTTCTTTTGGTGTTATTTGTTCACCACTGTGCTTTTTAATTTTTGCGATATAAACAAAAATATAACGGAAATTTTGAAAAAAAATGATATTTTCAACTTTATGTTATTACAAAAATACAATAAACTAAATTTTAGTCATAAATTTTTGCCAAAATGCATTCAGCCACATGTCTCGGGTAAAAAAAAAGCCAAATCGCGTATATTTATTGCTTTGCGCAAAAGTTATAGCATCTACAAACTAGGGTACATTTTCTGGAATTTCCGCAGCTTTTATTTTATGACTGCCTATCTCATTTCTTGAGGTGCTAAAATGGAGGGGCAGTACAAACTCCCCCCCAAATGACCCCATTTTGGAAAGTAGACACCCCAAGGAATTTGCTGAGAGGCATGTTGAGCCCATTGAATATTTTATTTTTTTGTCAGAAGTGATTGAAAGATGACCAAAA
>BLSH010461791.1:935171-967711 GCA_018402905.1 Glandirana rugosa | reverse complement strand
GCCGTAAACTGCCGCTGTTCCACCGAGCACTCGCGTTTAGCGGCAGTATACTGCCGCCGGCGCTAGTGCTCGGCACACGCGCGTGCGTGGGGGATCCGCGCCGGCTACGTTCGCGTAAACTGTCTCCCGGAAAGTTAGATGTCCCGGTCCGGTTACTAAAAACCGGACCGAGACATCTAGCGGGGACGGTGACTTTACAAGGAGACGGAGACATTTACATTTGTCTCCGTCCCCTTCAAGTGAGGAGAAGGAGGGACTTCAGGAAAAGCTGTAGTCTCTCCTTCTTCTTCGTAGATTTTTGCACTTACGTGGTTGTGATGTGACTGTGGTCCAGTGTATCCGTGTAAATTGGGGAACTAGCGGGGGACTAGCATTGTGACAGGAGGGTGACAGGTAGTGAAAGGGTTAACTGGGGGGCGATCAGGGGGCGATCAAGGGGTTAAATGTGCCTATGTGACCTGGTGTCAGTGTAGTGTTGGTGCATTCACGTTTTTAGATGCTTCTTCTTCCTCTCTGATGTCGAAAAGGACTTCAGGGAGGAAGAGGAGTGAACTTCCCCTGCCTCTGTTTACATTTACAGAGGCAGAGGAACATTTCAGTGGCAGGGGCGATCTACAGAGCCAGGCCAAAAATCATTGGCCTGGCCCTGTAGATTGAAAGGCCCTCTGTCAAATGCGCTTGCATCGGCCGCGCCTAGGGGGTGCGTGCGCGCACACGGCTCGTGATCGCGGCCGCCGTCATATGACGGCGATTTGCGCTCACGAGCCACCTTGTCGCCGTCAAATGCCGATCGGCGGTCGGCAAGAGGTTAAATATTGTATTTCCAAGGACAACCCCTGTACATATAGGTAATCCTATACATAGGTAGGGCCACATCCACCATGGCCTCTGAGGAAGACACCCCAGGGGAAGTCGACAAGGTCCATTTTAACAAGATTTCTTTAGCATCCTCAAGAATACCTAGGGCTAACTTCGGGGAGGTAGGTAGAGATAACTGTAACCTGAGATTAATCTCTGTGAAAATATTGGACCAAAGTGATACAATGACAGGACACTCCCAAAACATATGAAAGTATGATCCCGTTATGTTAAATTAATTGTAATGGTGTGTAAGTCCACTGTTTATGAAAAATGCTTCTGTATATTATTGTTATGGTACCTACCTATTTAATATACTCTCACTTTATCCATTTTGTAAAAAAAATAGGACTTTACTGGTACCTATAATACTGTATATAAAAATATATACAAAATGTATTCACAATTAATAAAATCAATAAAATCCAGCAGATATTTGAAAATATTAGAACAGTGGGGTTGGTTTACTAAAGGGGAAAAGACTGTGAACTTTGCAAAGTGCAGTTGCCCTCTGCAAGTGTAATTGCTCCAGAGCTTAGTAAATGTGAAAAAACTCTGCTGACTTCCATCATCCATTCATGTGGAAGCAAAAATGCTGGTTTTTTTTTTCATTTTCCTTGCACATGATTGGGCATTCTTTGCAAAGTCAAGCCTTACCTCATTTACTAAGCTCTGGAGCAACTGCACTTTGCAAAGTGCACAGTCTTTTTGCCTTTAGTAAATCAACCCCTGTATGTTGTGAAAACGTTGTGAATCAAGCGCCCTTCTAAATTATATTTATTATTAATTAATAATATATTAATAATATTAATAAAAAAATTAATAATATTCATTAATGAAAATCCATAGCCCAAATTGTCAAAAAGCAAAAATTACAGTTATGCTTCAAATTGTATTTCTGAATTGTTTTATTTTCTTTGACATTTTGTGTACATTCAGTCCCCATAAATACCTTAGAATCTTTCCAGAGATACCTGTCTGCATCCATTTCTTTTATGACTGTGGCTACAATTCATTCTGCTCTCTCAGATAAACTGAAAGCAGAGAGTGTAAGTGATGATGGCACTGGCGGCTTGGGCACCACCTCCCCACCACTGACAAGTAAAAAAAAAAAAAAAATCAGCCCGGCTCTCTTGCAGGTGTCGCCGGTACATTGACTTTTTTTTTTTTCCCTCGGCTTCTTGCTGACAGCAAGTAGTGAGCCGATTGGTCAGCCATTAAAGTCTATGTGTGTGCGCTGAACAAGCACACACACATAGTCTGATTGGCTGTCCCCTGAGCCATCAGAGCCAATGACTTTCTGTCATTGGCTACTGTGGGCGGGACTGTGGCAGACGTGCTGCCTGTGTGATTACTCACACAGGAGCAGCACTCCATGGGGTTTCAGTCCCGAGCTGCTCAGCATGCTGACCACAAGCCGATCTCTGCATACACCTGGCCTGCTATTAGATGGGGTAAGTGTGGGGGGGGGGGGGCTGCTGCGAGCCCCTATCTGATGCACTGTATGCCCTATCTGATGCCCTATCTGATGCTCTGTATGCCCTATCTGATGCTCTGTATGCCCTATCTGATGCCATGTATGTCCTATCTGATGCCCTGTATGCCCTACCTGATGCTCTGTATGCCCTATCTGATGCCCTGTATGCCCTATCTGATGCTCTGTATGCCCTATCTGATGCCCTGTATGCCCCTATCTGGTGCCCTGTATGCTCTATCTGATGCCCTATCTGGTGCCCTGTATGCCCTATCTGGTGCACTGTATGCCCTATCTGGTGCTCTGTATGCTCTATCTGGGACCCTGTATACCCTATCTGGTGCCCTGTATGCCCTATCTGATGCCCTGTATGCCCTATCTGTTGCTCTGTATGCCCTATCTGGTGCCCTGTATGCCCTATCTGATGCCCTGTATGCCCTTTCTGGTGCTCTGTATGCCCTATCTGGTGCCCTGTATGCCCTAACTGGTGCCCTGTATGCCCTATCTGGTGCTCTGTATGCCCTATCTGGGGCTTTGTATACTGCTATATGGTGATGCTGTATACCCTATCTGGTGATGCTGGGCTGTATACTCCTGACACAAGGGGTGGAAACTATAAGGGGTGGGGATTATGAGAAGTGGGAGGGGTCAAAAAGGAAGGACGGGGTCTGGCGCCCCCCCCCATCCTCAAATTTCACCAGCCGCCACTGGATGAGTGATGAGCCTGAGTGAAAGAGCATACCCCCAGCAACCCTTTAGACAAGCATGTTCCTTCGTGCTGGCCACTGGATGGTGCAGGTTTTGGCTGTGTGGTGCTAATCAATTGCTCGATTACTGTTCCAGAAACAAGTCTAAGACCCCTTTAACATTGAGGCAGTTTTCAGGCATTTTAGCGCTAAAAATAGTACCTGAAAAGCGCCTGAAAACTGCCTCGCATTCATTTAAATGGGTGCTTTTATACTCAGGCGATGCGCTTGCGGGGAGGTAGAAAAAGTCCTGCAAGCAGCATCTTTGGGGTGTGTTTGGAGCGCTATAAATGCCCCTGCCCATTGAAATGAATGGGCAAAGCTTCCAAAGCGCCTTAAAAGCGATTTGAAAGGGCCACAAAACTGGTCTTTTTTCCTTTTTTTTTTTAAGGCCCCCGCTAACGCCCAATAAGCGCAGCTAAAGCAATGCAGAAATGATCAGAGCTTTAGCGGCTGTTTTAGCAGCACTTCAGTGTGAAAGGGGTCTAAGGTAGGCCATAAATTTGGCAATTTTCTTTCCTTCCACCAGGGGAAGGATGATTCCCCCATCAACACAGTGTGATGTGGTACTCTAGACCAGCCTTTTTCAACCAGGGTGCCCAGGCACTCTGGGGTGCCTTCAGATTTCTTCATGGGTGCCTTGACAAAATGCCTAAAAATTGCCCAAAAATTGTCTATAGGCCAGTGAGTAGACGAAACCTGCCTTTTAGTTACACAAAGCCACAGGTTGTCATTGTGCACCATTACATCCTTCCAACTGCCAGCATCCTAACCTCCAATGAAGTCAGTTAATAACGGGGACCTTGGTCACCTCCACAGCATCCTTGTTTACCTCTCCCCTGCCCGTGTCCATCAGCACTGGGGTCACATTAGCTGAGCGAGGGAGAGAATCTGAGGGAGAAGAGAAACATTGGCATACTAGTCAGTCCCAGTGTGCAAAGGTGTGTTTGCTTTGGAAGAATAAATCTCCTCTAACGTTGGGTGTTCTACTTTTGTGGATATTGCTGCATTATGGTATAGTAATAGTTACATTTTTTACATTTTAGAATGGGATGCCTTGAGATTGTACAGAAGTTTAAAGGGTGCCTTGACTTAAAAAACGTTGAGAAACACTGCCCTAGACAACACTCAATGGGAAATGGCTGCGAGGACTAAGAAATTTCAAGCCTTTATGAAGGGGCAGGCAACATCAACTACTACTGAGCAAGATTAAAGTCCAGCTCTGTGTAACTTAAAATTATAAACTTTGCATCTCCCCCTCCCTATTTCAGCTGATGCTGAATATATTATTTGGGTTGTCGAGGGGATGATCAGAGAAAGAGTAAAACTTTCCTTATTCAATAATCACGTACACCAGCTACAGTAGTGGCAACCAGTCCCACAAAGCCTCTCTTTCTCGTGTTGCTACCCTTCTAACAGAAGTCATCACATACAATACAGGACCAGTGGCCCCTACTCTTCCTGCACTGTACATGACTATGTCACAGTGGGCACCTACATTCCACGGCAGGAGGAAGAAGGTCTGAAGTGCAGCACCATGGAGAAAGGTAAGTTTTACTCAACTGATTAAGTTCCTAGAGTTCTGCTTTAAATGTGATACACACTTCTTGATCCTAAACTGAGCTATGGATTCTAACAGGAGCTACAATGCTAGCAAACACAGGGAAGTCTTGCAGCTACTTGGAGCTCTGGAAAATTATTGCAAAGGTGTAAGACTGGCATCTGAGACTATTTTCCACTCCTAGATAATCAGGAAGAACATTCCACAGCACTGCATGTAGTGTATAAAACTATTTTAAGGAAATGCCATTAAAAATTATTGTGCCATCAACAACAGTGTGCTTTAGAGAATTGCCCTGTTTTCCTACAAGGGACCAAGGGAATCTCGGCAGTGTGTGACTCCAAGCAGTATACCATTATCTGTTGCTCTATAAGCATATAATGCTGGGCTGTCAAGGCCAATGTACAAAGTTCCTATTGTCTGCCATATGCTTAGGCTGAAACTGTTACAAGGTGCAAAAGTTCAGCAAAAAAATATCTAGTGCATCCGATTCATGGGTCAAGCACTTCAAGCATCTCTCTGCATTACCATACAATCCGATAAATCCCAGGATCAGCTTCTACTGTGTTTTTCAAACACCCAGGAAAAGGCTGATTGTGGATAAATTTGGCCATTTACACAATACAAACTTTGTATTGAGTGATCCAATTTTTTCATAATAGGGAAAACAAAACATTGACTCCTGTTTAAAGCGGTATTGAAGTCAAAAATGTTTATGACAAAAGAGGCCATAGTGATCTCTTCTGTCATAATGCCTCTCCCAGCCTGTGAGCGGTTATGTAATCTGTGCTGTGCATGCGCAACTCAGACCACATTTATGGCACCCGATCTGTGCTGTGATGAAGTGATTCCTCTGCACATATGTGGAAGTGATTTCATTGTGGCCCAGCCATTCAGGCTCCCAGAGAGAGCAAACTCGGAAGAAAGAGGGAGCAAAGATATAAGCACCAGGGATCAGCTAGAACGCTGAAAGTGCCGCGCAGGAGGGTTGGTTTGACAGGTAAGTCTGTCATAATTTTATTAATATGCTGTTCATACTAGCACATTATGGCATAAACCTCCTGGGGCCCATAAAAAATTAGTAGAGTGTAATACTGTTTTAAACTAAGCATAGAGTCAAAAGCGGCTTCAGCTAGATTTTTTTTTGGTTCTAGGGTTATAAGTAGGGGAGTAACCAGTTCAGAAACACAAGTTATAATCAAAGGAGAAAAGCCATATAAAGATATGTCAATTTAATGGGGAAATTACACTGGCCACCATTGTAAGAGGGAATTTGTACACTTACCACCAATGTAAGTGGGGATATACAATGATTACCAATGTAAGGACGATCCTTCGTCGTACACTAACCACAAATATAAGGGCGGTTCTACACAAAACACAAATGTAGGGGGAATTCTACACTTTCTACCAATGTAACAAGAGCATTCATACTGACCACCAATGTAATGGGGCCTTTGTCCTGATCACCAATGTAACAAGGATATTTACACTGACCACCAATATAACAGGGGGTTTTACACTGACCAACAATGTAGGGAGGGGATTCTACATTTACCACCAATGTAACATGAGCAGTCACACGGACCACCAATGTAATGGGGTTTTTGTCCTGATTACCAATATATCAAGGGTATTTACAATGTCTACCAATATAATGGGGGATTTTACACTGAACACCAATGTAATGACCATTGACTGCCAATGTAACAGGGTCAATTAAATTGATAACTAGTGTAATGAAGGGATTCTACTCTGATTCACAATGTAGCAATGTCATTTACACTGACCATTAGTGTAATGAAGGGATTCTACACTGACCACTAATGTAACAAGGCCATCTACACTGACCACTAATGTAACAAGGTCATCTACACTGACCACCAATACATTGGGAACGTCTACACTGACCACCAATGAAACAGGGGCAATTACACTGACCACTAGTGCAATGAAGGGATTCCACACTGATCACTAATGTAACAAGTTCATCTACACCAGGGGTCCTCAAACTACGGCCCTCCAGTTGTTCAGGAACTACAATTCCCATCATGCCTAGTCATGTCTGTGAATGTCAGAGTTTTACAATGCCTCATGGGATGTGTAGTTCCGCAGCAGCTGGAGGGCCGTAGTTTGAGGATGCCTGATCTACACTGACCTCTAATGTAACAAGGTCATCTACACTGACCTCTAATGTAACAAGGCCATCTACACTGATCACCAATAAATTGGGAAGGTTTACACTGACCACCAATGAAACAGGGGCAAATTACACTGACCACTAGTGTAATGCAGGGATTCTACACTGACCACTAATGTAAAAGGTCTTCTACACTGACCTCTAATGTAACAAGGTCATCTACACTGACCTCTAATGTAACAAGGCAATCTACACTTACCACCAATAAATTGGGAAGGTTTACACTGGCCACCAATGAAACAGGGGCAATTGCACTGACGATGACTAGTGTAATGAAGGGGTTCTACCCTGATTCACAATGTAACAAGGTAATTTACACTGACCACTAGTGTAATGAAGGGGTTCTACACTGGCCACTAATGTAACAAGATCATCTACACTGACCACTAATGTAACAAGGTCATCTACACTGACCACTAATGTAACAAGGTCATCTACAGTGACCACCAATAAATTGGGAAGGTTTACACTGACCACCAATGAAACAGGGGAAATTACACTGACCACTAGTGTAATGCAGGGATTCTACACTGACCACTAATGTAACAGGTCATCTACACTGACCACTAATGTAACAGGTCATCTACACTGACCTCTAATGTAGCAAGGTTATCTACACTGACCTCTAATGTAACAAGGTCATCTACACAGACCTCTAATGCAACAGGGTCATCTACACTGACCACCGATAAATTGGGAAGGTTTACACTGACCACCAATGAAATAGGGGCAATTACTCTGAGTGACCAATAGTGTAATGAAGGGGTTCTACTCTGATTCCTGATTCACAATGTAACAAGGTCATTTACACTAACCACCAAAAAATTGAGAATATTCACACTGACCACCAACACAACAGAGGTGTTTACACTGATCACTAATGTAACAAAGACATCTGACCGGCATGTAACAGGGGTACTTACAGTGACAATCAAACTATCCCTCTCTGCTCTTTTTTCACCCCAACCCTACTCTTTTTGCTAACCTCTACATCCTAATCCCCCCCCCCTTCACCTTTACATTGACACCACCTACTCCTTTTGGCAAATGACGCTGGGGAATTTCTTTTTTCTCCCACTGACCACCAACACAGAGCCTTTTCTTTCCACTACTACAAGCCCCCATTCCCCTCAACCTCCCCCCAGCAGTCTGATGTCAAATGATATGGCCTTTGTTTAAAACATTTGAGGACCTCTGGTAGATATTAAAAAACCAAAGCGACTGTCCCAAAACAAACAAAACCTGGGCAATTGACTCTCCCCTGAGAAGGTTTGGGCAGAGGTCGTCTGCTGCAGTTAAAGGGAACTTACAGACATATGAATATTATCTGATCTAAACATAAACAGCCAAACTGGGCAAATGTTCTCTAGTATCTGTAGGCTTATTTAGGATGGATATACAGTACATGTGTAATGCTACACCTTTAAGAATAGTGAAAGTAATAAACATACAATAGTGAATGCAATGCAAACCAAGTGAGTGCCATATCCAAGGACAAGCTCAATATAAGCTTAAGTTCACCACGCTGATTGTGAAATATTATGTAAAAGCTGCTAAAATGATATATTGTGTAATAATGACTTATTGTGACCACTTAAAAGAGTTGTAAAGGCAGAAGATTTTTATCTTAATGCATTCTATGCATTAAGATAAAAAGCCTTCTGTGTGTAGCAGCACCCCCTAATTACTTACCTGAGCCCCTTCTCTCTCCAGCAATGTCCACTTAGCTGTCCGGAACTCTCCTCCTGTTGCCCGCGGCTGTCAATCAAAGTCGGTTAGCTAATCAGAAAAGAAAGGAGATGGGAACGGGACGGGGTGAGGCTCCGAGTCTGAATGGACACATGGAGCTGTGACTCAGGTCGGGTGCCCCCATAGCAAGCTGCTTGCTGTGGGGGCACTTGACAGGAGGGAGAGACCAGGAGCAGTGAAGAGTGACCCGGGAAGACGAGGATCCAGGCTGCTCTGTGCAAAACCAACTGCACAGAGGAGGTAAGTATAACATGTTTGTTATTAAAAAAAAAAAAAACGAGACTTTACAATCACTTTAAGCTCTCCAACACCCAGTGAATCACCACCACCTCTAAAAATACGCCTCTTACTGATTCCAGAGACCCCAGAATCCAGAGACTTGTAGGCAGATAGTGCTTAATGCTACCCCAGCCAGGAAGGTTAGTGGAAATAGTGTTTCTCGGTTCTTTTCTTGTAGAGTTTTCTTGGGTCTGTCCCACTGGTTCTGTGTATTTTAGAAGGGACAGGGGTCCATACCCAAGGGGCACAGGGACTCACATGCACATGAGAAGCTGTTGGAAGTCTGTGGTTGCGGCTGGTACTGTTGCCGGACTCCTATTGGTCTGCTGGTCTATATGGAATGGACTCTTTCCTGAGCAGGTATGCTGGGGCAGCCACATGCCTGAGTCAAGTGGCTAACAGAAGAGAAAATCACTCCCAACTCCTGGCACAGTAGGAAGAGGAAACCATGGTAGGACTAGCTTGTTTGTTAGCTAACATGCCCATTTCTCCAGGATGTATCCCCTACATCAATCTAAATGGAATAGTTTCGTCTTTGACTAGAAGTTACCTCTATGCCTAATACCAATAGGGAACCAAGAGTTATGCTACATGGAAAGAACGTGCCTGGAAAGAGGAAAACAACATTTTACAAAATGATCATTGCGAGATTTGGCAACATAATTTGTGTGCTTGTTGAGTAACATAATTTCCCAAGAATCCTAAACATTTATGAAGAAAGTGTGGGAGCCTGTTGTGGTGTTTTTGTTTATTACTCTTTGCTGTTGCCTTTACTATTGAAAGCATAAACCACAACTAACCTGCTTCATCTTTCCCTGGCAGAAGATCTGTGACTTTGTGGAAAGAAGTGGAATGTTACCAATTCAACAGTTTAATAAATGTGGTGTAGATGGAATATATGTAAATGTGTTGAAAAGACAAAAATATTTTTATCTTGGCTAAAACACGAGCAGCAGTATAATTTGCTAGGACACTGAGCAAAATAAGTGTATGTGTGTGGCTAGCAATGTGTGAAAATGTGGAATCTGGTCAACCTGCAACTAGTTTGTAATAAAATAACATCTGGCCTTCTAGAACACAGGACAAACATTAAAAAGAAACTGTACATTGAATAAAATGATTTCATGGGAGAGTAGGAATGGTAAGAACAGCAATTTTTTTCCAGTTATGAAGTTTTCGGGCTGTTAGGGGTGATGTTAAGACCCCACTACCCATACCAATTAAAGCTCAACCCAAGTCATGGAAAATAGATGTCAACCTCCATTTTCATAGCTTAAAGCGCTTGTTACCCCAACATTTCATATTCCTGATATGTGCCTGCTGTACTCCACACTAAGCAGGAGAGCACAGCATGGTCAGGTCTCTAGCAGTGCTGGGAACTCAGTGTAAACTCCTCCAATGATCAGACTTGTCCTGACACGCCCCTTGCACAGCCATTCACTGGGAAGCGCAGTGTGTTGCTGTTCCCCTCCCCCCCCCCCCCCGCTCTTATGCAGCTAAGAATAGAGGGAATGTGATCACTTATAAAAAAGGGGAAAATGGTGATGGTTTACAGTCACTTTAACCTTCAATTTCCTGTTACAGCAATTGTGCAGGATGTCTAAGTATCAGGGCTTTTTTTTTCAGCGGGAACGTGGGGGGACGCAGTTCCAGCACCTCCAGCACTGAATTGTTGTAATGGCAAGGGGTGCTGGGTTGCTTTACAGTGTCTATTGATGATGGTTGCTGGGGGATCTATTGTTGCTGGAGGGGATATATTTTTGTGGGAAGGGGGGTTATTGTTGCTGGGGAGGTTTATAGTTGCTGGTGGGTGACCTATTGTCTCTGGAAAGGATCTATTGTTGCTGGGAAACTCTACTGTTGCTAGTGGGGGATCTATTGCTGCTGGGGTTGGTCTTGTTGCTGGGGGGCCAGTTGTCACTGGAAGGGATCTACTGTTGAGGGAGCAGTCTATTGTAGCTGGCTGCTGGAGGGTCTATTGATGCTGTCTGTGAGGAGAACTGTTGTTGCTGCCGAAGGTCTAGTGTTGCTGGGGGTATTTTGTTGCCAGTTGCCGGTGGTCCATTGTTGCTGGGGGGTCTATTGGTGTTGGCAGGGGATCTATTTTACTGATTTTATTGTTATCATTAACAAGTTCCATACAAATTACTTAGTACCACAAATGTTACTTGTTCTGTATTCTCTAAAAGGGGCAGTACTGGGAGGTGGCTAGGGGGTAGAACCAAGGAATGGTGCTAGGAGGTAGGCAAGGGCAGAGACAAGGGTAACTTCAAAAGGGGGAGTTCCTGCACCTATTCTCTGAGAAAAAAGCCCTGCTAAATATAACTGTGCAGTCACAGTGGTGGTCAGGGCACCAGTCATTAGGGGGAAACTCTGAGATGAGTAAGCAAAGTGGTGCCTCTACCAATCTCACTACCTCCACACAGAGACACAGTGCAGAACAAGGCATGCTAGGTCAGCTTCAGAAAGACCACAGACAATGCTGGAGACACCATCCAGTGTCCAAGTCCTCTTTAACTGGATAATGTGGTGATGGAGGAATCAAATTAAATTACATTTTTTTTTTTTATGAAAGGTACAAAAATCTGCTTCACCCTTATATGTTTGTAATAGAAAAGTAAAATATAGGGAATACCTTTTGCTGACTAACTGAATATATGAATGTTGAGGAGGTAAGCTTTCAAAAACACTCAGTGTTCTTCCTTAGGCAACTATGCCTACATTATTACTTTCCCACTGCTGTCTACGGAAAACTGAGAGCAAGATTTTACTGCTACCAAAGTTCTAATGTAATGCAAAGAATTTACAATGCATGACTTTATGCCATACTGCTCCCTTACAACAATTCAGATATGGATTAGAGATAATATGAATTTTACTGGAAGAGCAATTTATTTCAAACAACAGTTTACACCGGGGTATACAATCTTCTATAGTCACAAGCTGGCATAGGAAGAGTAAACAGGACACTGCACAAACCAGGCTTTCCCTTACACGTATGCTGAACATTCCACAGATAATCCCAGTATGAAATGGCTTCAAGGGCAGCTTTGTAGATTAATCAATGTTAAAGAATTCTAAAACGTATAAGCACAATTTAATGTATTGTACATACCCAGAGACCGGTTGGATGGATAGTCTTCAAACAGTTGGCAAAAGAATACAGAAAGTTTTCTCCCACCAGAAAATTAGGGGATTTCCACACTAGATATTTTATTTTCAAAGACAGAATGAACTTTTATATTTAATGGGAAAGTATTTGGAGAATTGGTGGGTCTTTGAACCTTTTTACATGGAGACAGCAGTGATGTTATTATCTAATTAGACAATGCCCAAAGAGCAAAGTGCAGTAACTTTAAGCAACCAACCACATACCATCTTTCAATCTTTGGACTGATCTTAAATGATGAAAGTTGAATTCTGTTGGGGTGCTGTGGTTGACAAATAACTAGCTATGCAATAACTCTTATAAAATCCTGCAAAAAGGAGCGTGAGTAAGCGGTTTCATTGTGCCCATGTGTTTAATTTATCCATGGTTACATTCAGTAGTTCATAAACAGAACTCCACTACTATGGTTCAAAGGTATTAAAAAACTGATTGCATTGCCAGGTTGGGGCTCCTACATCAGTATTTCTCAATTCTGGATGTAAAAGTGGAAACAGCTTTGTAAATTTGTAATCACACATATATATATATATATATATATATATATATGGTGAAACATATCCTGAAAACATAACCCTTTGTGTGTGCTTTTAACTGGAGTTGAAAAACACTGACCTACAACCTTTTCTTGTGAAAGTCAAGGCGAGGTCAAAACCTTCCCACATTGTGCTGAAGCAAAGTAACAGAGTAACTAGAGTAGCTTTAACATCAAGACATCAAGACATTCTGGCTTTGTGGTCTGAGCAAGGTGTATGAATCATAAATAGCTTATTTCTTGGAGTACACCTTAACTAAACCCAAGAACATAAATACTGTAAAATGCCCTATATTGCAACTTCTCAAACCTTAGATGTGCTGGCTGACTTAGTGTCTTTCTTTTAAGCTATGATCATTTTTAGAAAATGCCGAAAATACCTGTTGATACTGCTAGATATGCAGTGACCTTCCTGTGAGCTTCACAGAAGAAGTTCTTCCTTCCTAGCTATCTTCTTTATACTACCAATTGTCCTGTTCCTTATGTAACGGAGATGGAGCGAAACGGACATGTTTGAAGTCCATTTCAAGAGAGAAACCTAGGTTGACAACCATGACTCCCTCCACAAATACAATGGAGAAGTGATGTAGCCACCCAGGGAAAGAATGTTTGGGTTTTGTGTTTGGATACACTTCAATACTTTCTTATAAAAATACTATTTTTTTATAAAAAATACTCTGATTTCTGGTGCACAAAAACCAGACATCTTAAACATGCAAAATAGGTGAACTATGAATCCCTGTTTTTAATGAAGAGTTTACTAGAAGTGTTAGAGTGTGTAGGGACTAATCAGAGAGGGATTAATTTGCTATAAATGGCCAGCCTAACCCCTTTGGAAGCGCCAAACACATATCTGCAGTGGCAAAAGGATGGACTCTAATGCCCACACATCGCACATATGCATCGCTGGGTGGCCAATGTTTATGTGCTGAGAGCGTGCTCACTGAGCACTCCCGGAATAAAGATAGAGCTGTCAAAGTCAGCTCTCAGTCTAGGGCAAAGATCTGTAGCTGGTGGTACTGGCTTCAGATCATATGAATACTGTGACAGTAGTCACATGATCACCATTCTTTCCCACCCCTGGGTGTTCTGAACTATTTACAGGGGCCCCAGGGCGAGCGGGAAGGGATTAAACATATATTGCAATTCAGATGATCAAAGAATCTCTTTTTAATGCACAATGTGTTAGAAGTGTGTTAGGTTGTACAATAAGATGCTGAGAGTTAATAAACAGCACATTTATAGGGGTAGAGAGCATGGTTGCCAATTGTCCAGAAATTAATAAACAGCCTGTGAAAAAGCCAACAAACTGAGGAAGTGCATGAAATAAAAATGTTCTTCCTATAGTTGAGTATCAACTTGTCACAGTGCTTTTATTGCATCTTAACATGGTGCACTATTGAAAATGTAAATGCGTGGGATGATCTGATGACAGTAGCCAGGCTCTATTCTTGCCACTTACAATAGCTATAAGTTAATATACTGTAGAATATTGCTACCAAATGTTAACATGTAAAAGGATGGTGTCAGAAACGTTACCATCTAAGGCCTCAAACAGACGGGAGTAATAGCAAAATGTTGGGAACGACGTCAGGCAAAAATCGGCGTCAAAAAACGCGATTTCGTCTGCGTTTTGCATCGCGTTAGTGAGCGTCGGCATCAATAGGCGTTTTGTTTAAAAAAAATTCCTCTGCTATTTTTTAACCTGAAAACGCTGACGCTAAAACCGCCAGTTAACATCGCTACGGCGTTAATGTGTGTTAGTGAGCGTGTTGCCAGCTCAGCGTCAAAAACGCCATAACGCTACAGCCTCAGAACGCACGGGTCCTGTGTTCGATTTATAGCTGAAGAACGCCATCGCCATCTACAGCTCAAAAACGTCAGTGTTTGTATAGGGCCATTGAATAACATGGAGAGCTGCAAAAAACACTAAAAACGCGGCAGTAAAAAATGTCCGTGTGTATGAGGCCTATTGAGTGTGGCCAGAGTTTGACCATAATTGTGATGTGTTTTTCAAGTATTTCAAGCTGTGTAGGATTTTTTGACAGTTTGACATAAAAAAAATAAATTTTGGGCACCACTGGGAGGTAGGTACAAGCTTGAAGACATCTCTTTGGTAGGACATTGAATGGGCAGTATTAAAAAAATCTTTCCCAGTTGCTATTGTTCTCCCCCAAGATAAGCGATGCTGGTATCATTTGCATGTGCCTGTCACATCCATAATCCTCCAACCTTCAACACTGATGCATGCTTGTCAGACCAGCAAAGCTTACCTTGCAAGTTTATGAGGGGTTCTACAGCAGATTTGCTGCCCTGAGGGTGCTCTGATTATACCAGCATACCTTACTGCCTTCTAATGTTATGAGTATGCTTACAATGTAGCATTGTAGGGTTTCAAGAAAACCTGTGTTTAGAGACATAAGGAGACTGCCATTGCTGACCTGCTTCTTAGAATATGAGTTGGCTGGCTGTTTCCCCCTTCAGTATTATTTTAGTCACAGAACCGGAACAAGCAAGTAAATTAGAAAGTTGGAGTGAAGTTAGAATTCATTGTCAGGTCATTTTCAGAAGGAGAAATGGCAACCTGTATGTGCTCTCAGTAGAGGTTTAATTAGAGTCAGGCCACCCAAACTGATGGGAGGAGTCGAGACATGTGACGTCATTGCGTATCGGGACGTGGCGGCCATCTTGGTGGTTGGAGACATGTGAGTGCAACACATTTATTTCATTAAATTGCTTTTTTATCAACATACTACACTATGCTTGGTATCTTGTTCCTATTGGGTACACTCTGGGAAGAAATGTATTGATAAGTTGCGGTGGATTGTGTGACACAGAGGCTGAAATTCCTAACCACATCAAGACCGCTGGTTTGCTGCAGGGCTGTTTCAGACCTCTGTGATGGGGGTCTGAACCTTCTGGTAAGAATCAGTGTGTGCGGGTGTTGGTGGAAGCTTTTCTAAGTACACGGTCCGCATGCAATACTGTTGGATCCACATTTTATAATGGATGGCATCCTTGTGGTGATTCACCAGTGTTTTCCTGTCATACAGATACACCTTATTTTGGACTTTTATCTATGGACATTTGTTGAGCGCTGCACCATTCATCTTTTATTATTGTAATGTTCCAATAACTTTGTGCATAGCTGCTTTTTGATATCTCTTGGACCCCTCAGCGCAGTTGCCTTTGCCATTGTCACCCAAACTGATTAATTAGTATTGGGTAAGGTTGAGTTTACATACACAGTATCTCACAAAAGTGAGTACACCACTCACATTTTTGTTAATATTTTATTATACCTTTTCATATGACAACACTGAAGAAATGACACTTTGCTACAATGTAAAGTAGTGAGTGTACAGCTTGTATAACAGTGTAAATTTGCTGTCCCCTCAAAATAACTCAAAACACAGCCATTAATGTCCAAACCACTGGCAACAAAAGTGAGTACACTCCTAATTGAAAATGTCCAAATTGCGCCCAGAGTGTTAATATTTTGTGTGGCCACCATTATTTTCCAGCATTGCCTCAACCCTCTTGGGCATGGAGCTCACCAGAGCTTCACAGGTTGCCACTGGAGTCCTCTTCCACTCCTCCATGATGACATCACGGAGCTGGTGGATGTTAGAGACCTTGCACTCCTCCGCCTTCCGTTTGAGGATGCCCCACAGATGCTCAATAGGGTTTAGGTCTGGAGACATGCTTGGCCAGTCCATCACCTTTACCCTCAGCTTCTTTAGCAAGGCAGTGGTCATCTTGGAGGGGTGTTTGGGGCCGTTATCATGTTGGAATACTGCCCTGCGATCCAGTCTCCGAAGGGAGGGGATCATGCTCTGCATAAATATGTCACAGTACATGTTGGCATTCTTGGTTCCCTCAATGAACTGTAGCGCCCCAAAGCCAGCAGCACTCATGCAACCCCAGACCAAGACACTTCCACCACCATGCTTGACTGTAGGCAAGACACACTTGTCTTTGTACTCCTCACCTGGTTACTACCACACACACGCTTGACACCATCTTAACCAAGTAAGTTTATCTTGGTCTCATCCAACTAAGGACATGGTTCCAGTAATTCATGTCCTTAGTCTGCTTGTCTTCACAAAACTGTTTGCGGGCTTTCTTGTGCATCATCTTTCATCTTTAAAAGAGGCTTCCTTCTGGGATGACAGCCCTGCATACTAATTTGATGCAGTGTACGGCATATGGTTTGAGCATTGACAGGCTGACCCCCAACCCCTTCAACCTCTGCAGCAATGCTGGCAGCACTCATACGTCTATTTCCCAAAGACAACCTCTGGATATGACGCTGAGCACTTGCACTCAACTTCTTTGATTGACCATGGCGAGGCCTGTTCTGAGTGGAACCTGTCCTGTTAAACCGCTGTATGGTCTTGGCTACCGTGCTGCAGCTCATTTTCAGGGTCTTGCCAATCTTCTTATAGCCTAGGCCATCTTTATGTAGAGCGACAATTCTTTTTTTCAGATCCTCAGAGAGTTCTTTGTTGAACGTCCAGTGACCAATATGAGAGAGTGAGAGTGATAACACCAAATTTAACACACCTGCTCCCCATTCCCACCTGAGACCTTGCAACGAGTCACCCGACACAGGGTTGGGAAAATGGCTAATTGTGCCCAATTTGGACATTTTCACTTAGTGGTGTACTCACTTTTGTTGCCAGCGGTTTAGATATTAATGGCTGTGTGTTGTGTTATTTTCAGGGGACAGCAAATTTACATTTGGAATGTAAGTTGGAATGTATCATATATTTTTTAGATAGTGTCGACCGTAGCAGTTAGATCAGCATGCTGCAGAAGTAAGATTTTCGTGGCAAGGGAATAAAAGCAGATTATGTGACAGGGATCTTTTACATGACAAATCAAAGGGGCACTTTTTTTGCCACTGACACCAAGAGTAGTGCACAATTCTTCTTACTGACGCAAATGATGGGGCTCTGTTTATCCCAATGAAACAAATGATGGTACACTATTCTTTCCATTGCCATAATGATGGATTACTATTCTTCTCAATAACAAAAATGACACAAACAATGAGGCATTATTCCTGTTAGTGGCACAAAAGATGGGGCAATATTCCTGCCACTGACAGAGATGATGGGGCACTAGTCTTCCCATTGGCACAAATGATGTGGTACTATTCTTCACACTGACCCAAATTATGGGGCACTATTCCTACCACTGACACAAATGATGGGGCACTATTTCTTACACTGACACAAATGATAGGGCACAATTGTTCCCATTATTCCCATTAACTCAAACGATGGGGCACTATTCTTCGCCCTAACACAAATGACCATTGCATGCTTGTTTCTTCTGTTGCTCATCCAAACAACAGTCATTACTTTTTAGGACTATGCATGAGTTTGTTTTCTGATGCCACATAGAAAGGTTTTTGAAACCTTGACAATGTCTTTTTCAGACAAAATGTTTCAAGTAGCACCTCAATCACCCATGTTATTTATATGTGTAGGAAGGTGTTCCTCTTTGAGGTGTGATCACTTTCCTTTTGGGGGATTGCTCCTCAGTAGCCTGGGCCTGTTGCTTTATAGGTCAAGAGGAGGCACTGCTCTGGGTCTGGGGCAGAGGGAGCAGCTCAATGTAGGTCTGAGTTGGAAGCACTTTCCCCTCTGGGGGAAGGGAGTGCCATGAGGCCTAAGGCCTAGGAAGGACATGACCATGGACTTTATTAAGTAAGTGCGCACCACGGCAAACCCTCCTGAAAAGCGTTACTGGAACTTTGATAAGTTATTCTAGCCATATTTTAGGAAGTCATTCAATGCCATTTGGACTACCAGTGTTTGGGAATGTTACTACCACGTGCGTTGGTAATGTAATACATGGTTAATGCATGGTTCTCTTGAGTACACTATGTCACACTTGTCTGTTCCAGGCTCCAGCTCAGCTCCAGTTCCAGGCTCCAGCCGGTTGTCTAACTACTGTCTTCTGTCAAATGGTCATGCTGGCAAACCAGCATTCAATCAGCGCTCGCAGCCAAATGCTAATCTGTGTATTCTGGCAGGAATACAATAAAACAGCGGGAGAGATCCCTGCATCAACATCACTTGTGTTGATGCAGGGATCAGTCTGTGCTTTTTTTTTTCATTCAACCCATTGGTTGAAAGAAAAAACTGTAAATGTATACCAAGCTTTACTGGGCAGCAGTATCTGCAGGAAGCAATCAAGATAACGTAATTCACAATAATACGGATTAAGGTAATGTAAATAATGTTATCTTGATTACTCACACAGATACTGCTGGTCAGTAACTCTCCTGATCCAGCGATTAGCGGAATTCCCTACTTAGATTCACACAGGAAAGCTCTATTTTGAGTCCATTCAAGGTTCTTATTTCAGCTGAAGCCCAGATGAAGAGGAGGTTTTCTTTGACCCCCAAAATGCGTTGACTGTTTTTAGTATAAACTAAAATAAATTTGGACTCTTTTATTCTTTGGTCTTGAGCTCTTTCCATTAGTGCATATTTTTTTCTGCTCCCTACTTTGTGTCTCTCTACACGTATTTAGCTCAGCTCTGTTCATTCTGTGCATTCCTACCTGCATTCTGTTTTCCTTCACCTTTGTGTTGCTACTAGTTCCACTGCACCAATCCGTTTCCCCTGTGGGTCCAGCGTGCTTTGTTATCTGCACTGGTACTCTCCCAGTTGGTCCCACTCTCTGTAATCTTATGTTCTATGGCTATTTCCCTGTGTACCTTGCTGTAGTGTAAGTCCAGGGCCCCAGCGCTACAAGACAATTCCAACCTCTCTCGGTTGCGGCCTACTCAAGTAAGCCGGAGGACCGCAAGCTGGATACCACCAGCAGCGCAACATCTCCGTCACTAGGAGCTCTGATGAAAACCAGGCGATAACTTAGATTCTGCCCCTTAACCCTTCTCAGGGTTTTCACTACTGCTAACCGAGCAGCCACCCAAGTCCTCCGTATTCACTCTGTGGGTTTTGTCACCATCCGCTCAGCTGCTTCCCCAGTTTCTGGCTTGCCAATCCACCCCGAGTGGGAGCAGATTCCTAAGTTGTGACACACTATGCAGTTAAATGTTTGTGAACCGTTTTAGTATACGATTATGAAATGCCACTACAATGACTCACTATTGACTATATATGCAAGAGAAGCTAAGTAATGTGTTTAAAAGGAAATTGCAATGCACAGCTGAGGGAAAGGTGAGTAGAGTGCAGAGCTGAAGAAATACTTCAATGTCTAAAGTGCAAACCTAAGAGCTGGTGGGGGTTAGGGGAAGTGGTCGCCCTCCTGTCATTGAGAGAAGAACTCTCCCTCAATGCATCATGCACCAGGTAGCTTGGGCCCCAATATCTCATGGGCCTCAGGTTTTCAGCTAGATCTAAACTTGCAAACACAATAAATTGTAGAGGGTTTATGACCTGCCATTGTGCACCTGTATGGCAGACATAAGGGTCTGCACTGAGCATGAGGACTGGGAACAGATTTACAATTTAGTTCCAGGGTGACTTGTTTACTATAGGGCCCCAGCTGGGAGGATTGGGCGTGTGGAGCAAATAGGGGGCTGCCTACATGTGTAGTTGGTACATGGTGTTTTAAAAGTTTTAATAAGCTAACTGTACTAGAGGAGGCTTTTTCCTTCCATTTGGCACTGGAAAGCACACCTGATGGAGTGAAGAGGAAGCTGTGCAGTCTGAACCAGTATTGACTAGTAAATGGAAGGGTTGCTGAAGAAGCAAGTGCATAAATAGTATATGGTCTCATGTGAGCATCGCTCACACTAGAGATGAAACAATGTCAATGGTGTTGATTTACTAAACACAAATAGGCTGCTCATTTTGCAGTTTGCAGGGGGCATTTTGCCCAGAGCTTAGAAAATGTGGTAATTTTTCAATTTGCAAAGAATACCCAATCACTTGCAAAGAAAACAAAAAAATGCAATTTTTGAAAATCAGCAGAGCTTAATTCCATTCACTAAGGTCTGGTGGAAAATCACTTGCAAAGTGCAACTTCCCATGCAAACTCCACAGATCAACTACAGGTTAATGGCATACAGCTAAATCAGTTAAATTCTTAGATCAAGCTGTGCCCTATAACTAAACCCCTTGGTGAAAGTGCTGGTCACCATACATCGACAGCTGACAGCCGTAGTCCTATTTCTTATACATTTTTAACTTATTTCCCTATTTAATGTATAAAGCATGTACAGTATCTCACAAAAGTGAGTACACCCCTCACATTTATGTAAATATTTTATTATATCTTTTCATGTGACAACACTGAAGAATGACACTTTGCTACAATGTAAAGTAGTGAGTGTACAGTGTAAATTTTCTGTCCCCTCAAAATAAATCAACACACATCTATTAATGTCTAAACCATTGGCAACAAAAATGAGTACACCTCTAAGTGAAAATGTCCCACCTCCTGATCTCAGTGAAGATCTGCAGCTCTCTCTCAGCATTCTCTGCATTCCAATGTGATTAGTCACAGTAACATGCACAGAACGGCTCTTAGAAGCAGCGTGGCTCTGTTTAATGTGAATCTACCTTACTCATCCCTTATGTGTTCTGCCTACAGTCTCTGTGTCCTGGCTAAAATCCCTGTGTCCTGGCTACAATCCCTGTGTTCTGGCTCCCTGTCCCTGT
Source organism: Glandirana rugosa (assembly GCA_018402905.1). Classification (NCBI taxonomy): domain Eukaryota; kingdom Metazoa; phylum Chordata; class Amphibia; order Anura; family Ranidae; genus Glandirana; species Glandirana rugosa. The sequence goes on along the minus strand of BLSH010461791.1, from coordinate 946,496 downwards.
GTTCTGGCTCCCTGTCCCTGTGTTCTGGCTCCCTGTCCCTGTGTTCTGTCTACAATTCCTGTGTTCTGGCTGCTGCATTTCCCACCCTAGGCTTATACTTGGGTCAATAACTTTTCCCATTTTTTTGTGGTAAAATTAGGTGCCTCGGCTTATATTCGAGGCGGCTTATACTCGAGTATATATGGTAATAAAATATTTACAAAAATGTGAGGGGTGTACTCACTTTTGTGAGATACTGTATCATTAGCAAATTATATACATTTTTTCTTTCCGTTACTATAAGGGAAACTTGTATTTGAGGTTTTACGGTGCTTGAGATGACTTGCAAACAACTTTGGCCATTTCATGCCAACTCTTGATGAACAAATAACCTTAATTGAGCAATAGATATAACTAATTATAAAGTTCATCTTTTAATGCCCCAACACTTGAGATTCTTGACACCCACAAGGAATTCTATCTGGAAGGAGTGTGACATGAAAACTTCAGAGCCTGCTCCAAGAAAGTGCAGCATTTGTACAGGGTCACATAGTTTCTACTTTTATTAAGGAAAGATATCAGGGTGTGCTTTTCATTTCCAGCAAATGCATGGCAAGAGCATAACAGCCAGTGGGGTGAGTACATGGCACTATACATTTATCCCAGTGGGTGTGGATTTGTGCTGGCCATTCACGGGGAAATCTTTTTTTGGATATGATATTTGCCCATTTTCTGCATTATCACCAAACAGCCTCTAAACGCCCAATTTTTTTCTTTTTTGTTTCTGACATTTGAGCCTACTTTTTTTAAATAATACAAAAAGCCATTGTGAAATGGAATCTAGGAAATGGTGGTCAAACTTTGGCCTGAGGGGCTTGGATCTGAATAGCTGGCCAGTGATCCCTGGTGTAGCTCAGGGTGTTCTCCGGAAAAAGAAAGGAGTAAGGCGGGAGAGCTCTTATAGTAGAGCTGTACGATTCTGGATAAAATGAGAATCATATTTTTTTTGCTTAGAATAAAGATCACAATTCTCGGCATAACTTCATCTTTCACATTATACAAACAAATTGGACAAACTTTAATGTTTAGTTTTTTTAATTCATTGAAGTGTATTTTTTCCCCAAAAAATTGCACTTGAAAGACCGCTGTGCAAATGTAAAGTGTGACATAAAATATTGCAACGACCACTATTTTATTCTCTAGGGTCTCTGCTAAGAATATATATTTATATAATATGTTTGGGGGTCCTAAGCAGTGGCGGTTGGTGCTGTATATTTTGGGGGGCGGCAAACAAGACATCCTGCCCCGAGCCCACCCTTTTTTAAGCCAATTAGAGCCTCTGGCTCTAATCACATACTTCTAAAAAAAAAACCATTGGAATGCATGCATCTGGTGCCCTGCATGTAGATTAGGGGCCGGGTGCATGGATTAGGGGGACTGCTCCCCAAATGTACAGGCCGCCGCTGTGTAATTTTCAAGCAGAAAATACTGATTTTAACTTGTAAGCAACAAGTGTCAGAAAACGACTTAGTCTTTAATTGGTTAAATTGACCTCATTTACAGACTGAAATCATCCCTTTGATCTAAAATAATTAAATGTTACAATGTTTCCTTTTATCTCAGTACTGAGCAATGTTGATAAACATTTGTCGGATGGTTGTTTTTTTTTTTTTGACAGCTGTGAGTGAGCAGAGAACGTCTCTGCACTTGTTACATGAATGAATCGTGGAAAAGGAAATTAAGATCGTGAGGGGGGTTGAATCGAGATTGCGATATTTTAATGATTAATCATGCAGTTCTAGCTTATAGTATGGTAAATTGCTTCAAAATGGATAAATTATTTGAATAGTGGCTCCACAATAGGAAAAATAAAAATTAAAAAACTGACATACATCTTTTGAGGCTGTGGTCACCTCAAGGGGTAGGAACACGCAACCTTCCAAGTATGCAAGTGGAGAAAACCTGTCTCCATGCATGATAAAGGTGGTCGCTCTCTATGTCACGTTAAACAGCTGTATTGCACATGTACCTTGATTAATGCATGGCACTATGTTTGAATTCTGCCTGTGCTCTGGTTGTCCAGCAATCAGCATTGGCAAGTGCCAGCTATTACCAGTGACACCTATGACACTAAGCAACTCATGGCACAGAGAAAACATGTTCAGGCATTTTCCAGTCAGGCTATCAGGCTATGCAATCACGGGACGTAAATAGCATGGGGGGGGGGGGGTGAGCAACATCATGAGTTTGCCAATGCTGTGTGCTAAATAGCAGAGCATGGACTGAAATCGAACATGGTACTATGCATTTATCAAGGTACATGTGTTACATCACTGTTTAAAAGAGAAGTACAGCCAAAGCAGTTTTGTAATTCGCAGGAGTACACCTACCTTTGTCCTCTTGTGACCCAGAGTCAGCTGATCGCGAGCTATTGCCTGCTATATGCTGACATAGCAGAGCAGCATCAGGCTCAAAAAGCATCTCAATATTCTCAGAATCCACCCTGCTGCTTGACTGACAGTCGGAGTCGGAGTCAGCCACTCCCACCCCCCCCCCCCTTCCAGCCCCGGCGCTCCAACGAGCACTGGAGGGGCAGAGCGGAGAGCAGTGGCTGCTCTCTGCTCTGAGAAGACAACTGATGATCAGCAGTCTTGTGATCACTCAGTTCTCGGTCTTAAAGCCAACGTGGGGCAGCTGCAGCATCCCACAAATACTGAAGCATAGAGGAAAGTATGTATGTTTTTAATTTTTTAAATCCCATACTTCTCATTTAATGTTTGTTGAGTAAATATAGGATGAACTTCCACTTCAGTGCACAAGAAAAAAACTGGTTAAACCCACAAGTGCTTTTTTCACCACTTATTTTCCTTTTATTGGCTTTTCAACATAACAAATTATGATTGTATTTGGTATATTAATTCCATTTTTATTTCACATGTCCTGTGTTATATTTTTCTTAAAGTTACCATGCAGGCCAAGCTATCTTCACCATTTTTCAACTTTGTGCACCCCAACACTTAGATGGTTCACATCAATACATTGCATTCAAACACAGGTGTGTTGTAGTGTGCTGGGCAATAGAGTGGGGAAGGGTTAGAACCCCTGTCATGTTTTACTGCTATCCAGGTCTTTGGTAGAAAGATGACAATACTTCACCCTACAGGAACGACAACCGGACATCGCATTGCTCCCTCACAGCCTATCAGTAACCTCTGGAGTGTAATCCTAACGTGGATCGTGCTTCAGAGGCAAGGGAGATTTAACGCACGTCTAAGTCTACACTTTCTCATTTAATCCAAAACTGGAAAAACTGTATTGAATGCACATACATTTTCATTCCATACGCTACTGTGCGTTGTAGTATCATGCAGTAAAGTATGTATCTTATGTCTCATTTCCACAATTCATGTGTGAATTATCTCTAAATATATTTTTAAATACAGCTGGTTTAAGTGTCTAAATTTCTCTTCAGATTAGATTCCTTTAAGCCCCTGTAAAGCAGAATTCCGCACTGAGAGTAAGGCAGGCTTTACTACATTGTACAATGTTATCAGTCTAAAGGCCCGTACATACGGTCCGATTATCGGTCAACAACGGTCGTCCAACAGCCTGTTGGTCGAAAATCCGATCATGTGTATGCACACAGCCAATTTCCAATCATCGTCCAACAGAATTTGGATGACGAGACTAGAAAACTTGTGTTGGCCAACAAGGCCTTGGCCTATTGTTGGCTCATGTGTACAGAAGTTAGCCAACAAAAAGTTGGAAGTGCAAACAGGCATGCTCGGAATCCAGAAAGTGTTTGGTCGTGTAACCTGTGTTCGTAATTCAAAAATCACATTCACCTGAAATTCCTCATTATACGCTCGTAACACGTCACCACATTCGGCGTTGTAGGCCGATTACTTGACTCATGTCAGTACACTAGACCAAATCGCGGTCACCCAATTTGGACAAAAGTTGGACGTTCGGTTGGCCAACCATCGGCTCATGCGTACGAGGCTTAACTCCAATAACTTACTGACAGGAGGAGAAAGCAAAGGGATAACTTCACCGTGCCGCTGATTCCTCTGTCTTATCCGCTTAGCAAGCAAGGAACAGATTGGTGACCACGCTGTACTGCATAACTGCAGTGGAAATAAGGGAGGTCACTGACTTACCCCTACCTATGCTGGTTGGCTAAGTTGTCTGGATCCAAGACTTGCTCAAAAGAACTATAAATCTTTTGGCAGGTGAAATTGTTTAACATTATACATTTCAACCCAACAAACCTCTCAATGAATACTTGACTCATGTCATTTGAAAGTACTTAAAAAAAAAGTTTGCATTTGAATGGATGAATTTGTGAATAGATTCTCCTGAACGTAAACCACATTCACTGTTAGAAATTAGTTCGAGAAAATGTTTCCATCCTGACCCTCTGTCACAATGAAAACGAACATTGATTTGTCCCTGCCAAGGAAATTCAAATGAACGTCGTTAAATGAAAATTTTCAAACACAGTTCTACAAGTGTATGGCCAGCTTAACAGTAGGGCCACTATAAGAGGAACATAAAAAGTTTACATCTTCCATTGTAGTAAGAAATGTATACTTTACATTAGCATTAACAGATTTTATACTTTACAAATAAACTAAATCCATATTATTCATCCCCAAAATCCACACTGCTGTAGATGAGTCCCTATTTAATTACAAAATGAAACACTAATATTTACATTAATGATTATGTAAGGAGATTACGTTTTGTATTTTGTAAGAATGAAAATGTTGATTTAAAAAGAAAATATTCACTGTACGGTATAAAGTACTTTTGTATGATTAGAAATAATTCCTTCTATGAAGTTGTATAGTTATCCTAATCTTGGAGCTTTACTGATGTTTAAATAAGACAGCAGCTGTGATGAAAACCCCCAGAGCGACAAACATTGCCCTCCCCTCCACATCAGATTTTTTCACCAATGAAAGCTTTTTTTTTTTCTTTTCTTTTTTTTCTTTTAGGGCACATTTACAGCTAAAGGTTTTAATGCCCCCCATATGGAGATGTTTGCTATTGTTTGTATTGGTGTTAGTTCAAATACAGTTACTGGCACAATTTTTATACTTTTGGCTCTGTATGCCACCAGAATAAAACTAAAATGAAACAATCTAAATGAATTTAAGCAGACTTTCAGCTTTAATTCAAGGGGTTGAGCATAAATATCAAGAATACATTTTAGGAACTGCAACCATTTTTATACACAGTCCCCCCATTTTCAGGGGCTCAAATGCAATTTGAAAAATGCCTGAAGTCTGGAACCTATGGACATTACCAAAGACTGGGTTTCCTCCTTTCTGATGCTTTGTCAGGCTCTAAGTGCAGCTGTCTTCGGTTGTTCTTTGTTTGTGGGTCTTTCTGCCTTTAATTTTTCCTTCCAAGTGAAATTCATGCTCAGTTGGGATGAGATCCGGTGATTGACTCGGCTATTGCAGAATTTTCCCCTTTTTTTCCTTCAAAAGCTCCTGGGTTGCTTTTGCAGTGTGTTTTAGATCATTGTCCATCTGTACTGTGGAGTGCAGTCCAATCAACTTTGCTGCATTTGGCTGAATCTGGGCTGACAGTATATCTCTAAACACTGCAGAATTCATCCGGCTGCTTCTGTCTTCTGTCACATCATCAATAAATGCCAGTGACCCAGTGCCACTGGAAGCCATGCATGCCCATGCCATCACACTGTTAGCTCCACCATGTTTTACAAATGATGTTGTGTGCTTTGGATCATGAGCTGTTCCAAGCCTTCACCACACTTTTTTTTCTCATCATTCTGGTACAGATTAATCTTAGTTTCATCCGTCCAAAAATGCTTTTCCAGAACTTGTCTGGTTTTTTTAGATCTATGTTGGCAATGTCTAATCTGGCTTTTCTATTCTTCAGGCTAATGAATGGTTTGCACCTTCTGGTGAACCCTCTGTATTTGCTCTCATGAAGTCTTCTCTTGATTGTAGACTTTGACAATGATATGTCGCGGCCCACCTCCTGGAGAGTATCCTTCACATGTTTGGATGTTGTAAATGGGTTTTTCTTTACCACAGAGAGGATCCTGTGATCATCCACCACTGTTGTCTTCCGTGGACGTCCGGGTCTTTTTATGTTGCTGAGCTCACCAGTGCGTTCTTCTTTCCTCATAATGTACCAAACTGTTGATTTGGTCACTCCTAATGTTGCTACTATCTCTCTAATGGATTTGTTTAATTTTTGAAGCCTTACAATGGCCTGTTTCACTTGCATGAACAGATCCATTGAACGCATGATGTAGGTTCACAGCAATAGATTCCAAATGCAAATAACACACTTGGAATCAACTCCAGACCGTTTACCTGCTTAATTGATGAAGAAATAACAAAAGATTAGCCCACACCTGGCCATAAAACAGCTTTTGATTGTCCAATTACTCTTGGTCCCTTGAAAAAAGGGCGATGGCTATTCTTAAAAGCTGTAATTCCTAAACCTTTCCTCTGATTTGGATGTACATATCCTCAAATTAAACCCGTAGCCCATATCCATTATATAACTATAGCTTGAATATGTTTTGGTAAATACCTGAAAAAAACTAAAATTGTGCCTGTGTCCAAATATATATGGACCTAACTGTATATGCAGCACTTTGACATGCATTGGCCAAAACAAGGTCATGTTTGTTATTTCATCAGTCAATGCGCATTATAAGGGATTTAAATAAAAAAAAAAAATGGCAATGCATGTCAAGGCATCACGAAAAACTTAAAAAACACACCCTCAAAAACAAATTGCAAGGTAGGTGCTGTGAATCCAGCCTTAAACTGTATGATGTATAAATATCTGTATCAGAGCAGAATTGAGAGGGGTGTGTTCAATGCAGGGGATGTCCAGTGATGATAGAGAGGAGACAGGCAGGTGTTGATGGTTTCCTACATTTATCTAGCCTGAGCTAGAATAATACATTGAAGTTCATGCACTGGGGCTGATCTGAGGTCTGAAGTTCATATATTAGGGCTGACTTGAGGTCTGAAGTTCATGCATTGGGCTGATCTGAGGTCTGAAGGTGCATGCATTGGGGCTGAAGGTATATGCATTGGGTCTGATCTATGGACTAGTTAATATAATAATTGATGAGTTTGACTTGTTATTAGCAGTACCACTAAGTGAAAGAACTGTATGACTATGGCACACTATCTTTCAGTGGCATGCCTGTAAGCAGGTTGGAGATAGCCAGTTAGGTGCTGTCTCGGACAGGTGGGTAAGAGTTAATACTTTCCCGGTTCTTTGGTGGGCTTTCCTCTAGGTCCGACCCACTGATCCTGTGTTATAAAAGAGGGACTTTGGTCCGGTACAGAGTGCCACTATGAGCGGAGAGGTCCAGGGCCCTTAAGGGAGACAGATCCCATAAAGGTGAGAGACAGAGAACAGCATCCGTGAGGAGCAGAAGAATGACGCTTACCACTGCCATAACATAAAGGTCATCAGCACTTGGGGTTCACCCCCAAAGACACCAGTTGCTGGAGTATGCCACAGATTGACTCTACCTCTGCAGGTATGCCAGGGCAGTACATAGCCAGAGTTAAGGTTAGGGATGTAGGAAAGAATAATGTATCTGCATGTTGGACTTTGTAATGCCTTTGGCACTTTTTCAAGTAAAGTTTTTAAACCTTGTTCCCGTCTGGTCTGAAGTTACTAAAGGGGCGTAATGCAAGTAATGTACATAAGAAAGTAGCATGTACCTGTTCAGGCTGAATGGCCTCAAGCAGAGGGAGATGTTGTCAGAACTCCTTCTGCCAGCTGTCTCTCATACCAACAGGAGTGGGTCTGCGCCGCAGAGGTTTCCACCCTGTACAGAGGTCTGGAAGCTCAAGAGTTATGTGAACGCATGAAGCCTGCGCCAGATGCATGGCGGGGCCCGTTCTGCTACTGGGAAATGCTGTGGAATACGCTGGACAGGTGGATGTAGACAAGGCTCAGCGTGTCCTTCCTAAATGCAAGTTACAGAGAAGGTGTACATTGTCACGGAGACCAGAGAGCAAACCAGAGAACAGTTATGGTGCAAGTGTGCACGATGTATGTTCCCCCACGGCAGCCTTAACCTTGTCCCAGGGCATTGATGGAACAACACAAGAGTAAAGGTACCCCATGTGTAATCAAGTGATCCTCTTACAGATGCCTAGGGTAGTCCAGAAGAACCCACTTATGTGGCCCTTGCTTGGCGCCAAACTAGGAGGGAAACATGGAGGATGTGACTACCACCACAGCACCCTACTCCCCCTTCCAACACGCCAGTTTTCTAATGTTGAACATACCGCTGCTCACAGATGAGCCGTATCAGCTACTAGATCTAGGAACCAAAGGATGAGGTGGGGTGCAAGCCCTGTGTCACTGCAGCAACATGTCAGGTAAAAAGAAAATAGGATTGGCTGCACTCCCATTAAAAAAATATAACAAAGTTCCCTGATTCAATAATATAAAAGCACAAAACAGGTACAGGCAGAGGAAGGTCAAGTAGGTAGACGCGTTTCGCACTCTATGAATACTTTATCAATAACATTGGTATTGATAAAGCACTTATAGTATGAAACGCGTCTACCTAGTTGACCTTCCTCTGCCTGTACCTGTTTTGTGCTTTTATACTATTAAATCAGGGAACTTTGTTATATTTTTTCAATGGGAGTGCAGTCAATCCTATTTTCTTTCTACCACGCCAGTTGTCTAATGCTTGTAAAAAATACACTTAAGCTCCTTCTACATGGATCTATCCAGCTGCAGAACACCCCCAGCATTTTAGTGCACACAGGAGGTACAGGTGCAGTGCCCAGCCCCAATGCATGTAGCCTGTCAGAGTCTTTGGCAGACTGCGGCAGGACAGGGCTGCACTCTGTGCTGAGTGGTACCATCATTTAGTGCCCAGTGCATTCAGGGATAAAGGTCCAGAACACAGGTCTTCTGATCTGTTAGTTAGAGCAGAAACACCAATAGAGGCCGCCTCTAACCTCTACTGCCTATTTAAAGTGGTACCGTTACTAAAACACTCTAACAGTTTGTCATAATTTGTATACAGAAAGATTATATAGAATGATTATAGGGTTAATGCCATCATACCCTGCGTGTCAGATTACATTATTTTTTGAATTTTTCTCTAAAGTCAAAATACTGAGGGGGAGATTTATTAAAACTGGTACACACAGAATCTGGTGCAAGTATACATAGTAACCAATTAGCTTCAAAGTTTTAGTATCAAAGCTTAAAGTATAACTAAAGGTAAAACTTTTTTTTTAGTTTTGGATAGAGTGGAGAGGGATTTGAGCCCCTGTCAATTTATATTGCTGAATGAGTCCCTGTTAAGGAGATTCAACCTCTCTAATTGTCCTGTTTACCATTATCATTGAAAGTGAAAAAATGTGGGGTTGTCCCCAGAAAAGTAATAGATGGGAAATCTTTCAATGGTTCTGGTGAGCTGGGGGTCCCCAAGAAATTCTTTTAATTTGCAGAGATTTCGTCTCACTTCCTGTTTGGTTATGGGACAGTAAGTGAAGGGAAATCTCTGCAATGGGACAGAGATGGCGGAAAAAATTCTTCCTTACTCTATCCAAACTAAAAAAGAAAACGTTTTTCCCATAGTTCTACTTTAATTGAACAAACTGAAGTTAGAAGCTGATTGTTTACTATGTATACTTGCGCCAGATTCTGTGTGCACCAGTTTTAGTAAATCTGCTTCAGTGTTTTTTTTTTTTTTTTGCTATCTGTGTCCCATTCAGGGGATTTTCTTTCACTTTATGCATCTAAACTGTAAACTACGTCAGAGAGATAGAGGAGTCAAGAAGGACTATATAGTAAAGCTTTACAAAAGTCTTAATGTCCCTAGGCAATATACAGTATCTCACAAAAGTGAGTACACCCCTCACATTTTTGTAAATATTTTATTATATCTTTTCATGTGACAACACTGAAGAAATGACACTTTGCTACAATGTAAAGTAGTGATTGTACAGCTTGTATAACAGTGTATAACAGTGTAAATTTGCTGTCCCCTCAAAATAACGCAACACACGGCCATTAATGTCTAAACCGCTGGCAACAAAAGTGAGTACACCCCTAAGTGAAAATATCCAAATTAGGCCCAAAGTGTCAATATTTTGTGTGGCCACCATTATTTTCCAGCACTGCCTTAACCCTCTTGGGCATGGAGTTCACCAGAGCTTCACAGGTTGCCACTGGAGTCCTCTTCCACTCCTCCATGACCACATCAAAGAGCTGGTGGATATTACAGACTTTGTGCTCCTCCACCTTCTGTTTGAGGATGCTCCACAGAGGCTCAATAGGGTTTAGGTCTGGAGACATGCTTGGCCAGTCTATCACCTTTACACCCAACTTCTTTAGCAAGCCAGTGGTCATCTTGGAGGTGTGTTTGAGGTCATTATCATGCTGGAATACTGCCCTGCGGCCCAGTCTCCAAAGGGAGGGGATCATGCTCTGCTTTAGTATGTCACAGTACACGTTGGCATTCATGGTTCCCTCAATGAACTGTAGCTCCTCAGTGCTGGCAGCACTCATGCAGCCCCAGACCATGACATTACCACCACCATGCTTGACTGTAGGCAAGACACACTTGTCTTTGTACTCTTCACCTGGTTGCCACCACACACACTTGACACCATCTGAACCAAATAAGTTTATCTTGGTCTCATCAGACCACAGGACATGGTGCCAGTAATCCATGTCTTTAGTCTGCTTGTCTTCAGCAAACTTTTTCAGGCTTTCTTGTGCATCATCTTTAGAAGAGGCTTCCTTCTGGGATGACAGCCATGCAGACCAATTTGATGCAGTGTTCGGCGTATGGTCTGAGCATTGACAGACTGACCCCCCACTCCTTCAACCTCTGCAGCAATGCTGGCAACACTCATACCTTGGAACTCAGCACAGGGATGATGGGAACTCCTCATAATGGGCACAGCGGGTATACAGACCCGGGAACTCAGCACAGGGATGGTGGGAACCCCTCATAATGGGCACAGCGGGTGTACAGACCTGGGAACTCAGCATATAAATATTATAATATATATGTATATATAATTCTATTCTGTTGTATTGTTTTTCTATTCTGTTATATCATATTCACTTATTTTCTATTCTATTATTTTCTATTCTATTATAATCTTTTCTATTCAAATTCATATTCAATCTTTTCTAAATTTGAATTCATGCTGTTTTCGAAATTCGAATTTCGGAAAATTGATAGATAATATGTAATTCCATTCTGTTCTATTGTTTTTCTATTCTTTTCTATTTTATTCTCTTATTTACTATTTTATTATTTTCTATTATTTTCTAATCTATTATAAT
>BLSH010461791.1:924932-935161 GCA_018402905.1 Glandirana rugosa | reverse complement strand
TGAGTAATTACAATATACCAGAGCCCACACTTACCCCTCGTCCCCTCAATTTAAACCACAATAGCGAGAGTGAAAGAGTATGCCCAGTGACCTTCAAGTTGTACCGTGGAGTACCGTTTCTTGAGAGACTCCTGGACTTTTTTTCTTAACAACGAGATGTATTTCTACCGGATCCGATATTCTTCTAACGGTTTTGGACTTTGACTCGACGTCGTACCACCGTTCTGGTATGTCTCCAAATTCTCCTGTCCAAGGTGAGTCTTGTCCGGAACGGTACCAGCTGGTTTCGTCAACTCAAGTGCACGAGTCGCAGTATAGGTCTTTGATGCAGTGTGTGGCGTATGATCTGAGCACTGACAGGCTGACCCCCACCCCTTCAACCTCTGCAGCAATGCTGGCAGCACTCATACATCTATTTCCCAAAGACAACCTCTGGATATGACGCTGAGCACGTGAACTCAACTGCTTTGGTCGACCATGGCAAGGCCTGTTCTGAGTGGAACCTGTCCTCTTAAACCTCTGTATGGTCTTGCCACCATGCTGCAGCTCAGTTTCAGGTTTTGGCAATCTTCTTATAGCCTAGGCCATCTTTATGTAGAGCAACAATTCTTTTTTTCAGGTCCTCAGAGAGTTCTTTGCCATGAGGTGCCATGTTGAACTTCCAGTGACCCGTATGAGAAAGTGAGAGCGATAACACCAAATTTAACTCCCCTGCTCCCCATTCACACCCGAGACCATATAACATTAATGAGTCACATGACACCAGGGAGGGAAAATGGCTAATTGGGCCTAATTTGGACATTTCCACTTAGGGGTGTACTCACTTTTGTTGCCAGTGGTTTAGACATTAATGGCTATGTATTGAGTTATTTTGAGGGGATATCCAATTTACACTGTTATACATGCTGCACACTCACAACTTTATATTGTAGCAAAGTGTCATTTCTTCAGTGTTGTCACATTAAAAGATATAATAAAATATTTACAAAAATGTGAGGGGTGTACTCACTTTTGTGAGATACTGTAAATAAAGGTAATACAATAATTTTGAGTCATGAATAATTATGTCTCTAACCGACTGCTAAGAGGTTTATTGTCAGTGGTGCATGCTGGGGAGGATACAATTTTTTGGGTGACATTCCAAAAAGGTACTTTGTCCTTGCCCCCTTGGCTGCAGAGGAGGTTGTTGTCAGGATCTGGATGTGAGACCTTTGTGGTGTTTGGCTATAGCTCTTCTCACTGTGCCACCTGGGATGCTAGAGAGCTCTCTGTTGACCACTTGATCCCAACCTGCAACCTCTTGTTACTGACCTATGGATTGTTTACTGACTACGTTCTGCTTGATCCCTACTTGCTACATCTGTTATCGGACCCTGGCTTTTTCACTTACTGGTAGGGCAATCTTGAGGACTGTGACCTGGTACTAGCACACAACAAAATCCATCTTCACCATTAGGAGCTCTGGTGAACACCGGTTAGTGCTTAGACCCCGCACCTTGGGTGACATGCTCTTGTACTTATTCAGCACTACACTTTATGCCTTGTGTTAATGTGCATTGAGTTAAGGCAGCCCAATCATTTGAATAGGTTGCCTACAGTGTAGGTACCCTATTCAAATGAATGGGCTGCCTTAACTCAAGGCGCCTCACAATGGACTAAAAAAAACTATGCATGCAGGGTACACTGTGCCACACAGTACTCTTGTTTAGTGCTGAATAGGTTCAGATATGTATGCCCAGAATGCCGGTATGCATATGTCCCTGAACAATGCATAGAGCCCTAAATGCGAGTACCACTTGGTGCATCGTTCAGCCCCATCCAGTCATAGCGTATTTCAGCCTGTCATAGACTTTGATGGATTGAATGCTGCACCTGTGTCTTTCAGGGTCACTAAAACACTGAGATTGGACACACATGGGATGAATGCTTAGTGTACAAGGGGCCTTAAAGAGGGGAGGAAGCAGATGAGAGAAGTTAAGTTTATGGGTGAAAATCTGCTTTAAGCATTTTACTACCACCAATGTAGACACTACATCGGTGGCAGCTGGGGGAGGGGGGGTTTACACACACTGTGTGGGTAAATTTTACAAGCTGACTGTCAACTGTTAGATGGAAGTAATTCCAAATGCCCAACCCCCTCTCGTTCATTTGATGATCTCCCGTTCCTGTTACTGACCCGGAAGCAACGTGTAATATGTAATATGTAAATTCTAGGTCCCCATGTCATTTTCCTCAGCCACTATGGCTGGGGAAGGAACCAATGCAGTGCAGTCTACACTCCATTAGTTTCACTGAGAACCTGTTAAGATTCAACAGAACCTGTCATCAAAAAATACATCACATAGGGCACATTTTGTTCCCTATGTAATGGAAAAAAAAAGTTAAGTACAAAAAAAGGAAAAAAAAGTGTAAAAATTGAAAGCTACACACAAGCACTAAAAATCCCCCCCCCCCCCCAAAACAGCCCCCACCCCAACATACATGCATGTATTAATGTAAATGCTCATGTCGACACAGACCATGTATGAAAATGTTGATTGCGCTTCATGTTTCATATCACTGTGCATGCCAGAGTGAGAGCAATAATTCTCAGCCCATTATTCACGCTAAACTGATGATCTATAGGGGCTTTTAAAGCGCCGCCTATGCAAAATATAAAGTATTGAAGCTTGACACTGTTTTTTGGCCACATGCAACTTTAAGGCTTGACATGTTGGGTATTTATTTACTCAGCTCAAGCTCATCTTTTATATTTTATAAAAATGGTTAATATCCACTTCAAGACCTCTTAACATACAGTGGGTAAAACAAGCATTGAACATGTCACCATTTTTCTAGGTAAATATATTTCTAAAGGTGCTATTGACATGAAATTCACCACATGTCAGTAACAACCCAGGCAATCCATACATACTAAGAAACCAAAACAAATACGTTCAGAAATTAAGTTATGTGTGTAGCAGTACCCCCGCAGGGGATACTGAAGGTTGTGGTCCACTTGTCACCCTGCCCAACCCGGCATTCTCCTCTCAGACACTCTGAGATATAGAACAGTTCGCATACTTTTTTTTTGTTTTTCTTTTATTGAGGGGATTAAACTTGGATGGGAAAAGGGGAATATGGGATGCCCAGGATGAATTGGTATAACATGGGTCTGCTTGGTATAGCTTGGGACTACTATATACACTCCAGTATATACACTCCAGTCTTCTCTCCAGCACAACTCTTGCTTCAGACCTCTTTTCCATCACTCCTCCAGCACTTTACTCTTGCTGCAGACCATTACTCCTCCAGCATTTTACTTGCTGCAGCTCCCCGGATCAGCTGACACTAGTTCAGCCAGGCCTCAGTGAATTGCCTTTTGCAGGCAGGGACCCTGGGCCCCAATGGTGTAGAAATAGTTTCGGTGCTAGCTGTCCTCAAACATGGCTGCTTATTCCAGTCAGCCCTATTCTGGCCCTGCCAGCCCTCCTGGCTGCAGCTGCCCCTCTCACCGCAGTCCACTCTTCTGGTTCTGCACCCATCTTTGACTGCAAGCTCCCAGTCCTCCCAGGTGTGCCTCCCCAGTCCTCCCGACTGCACCTCACTCACCAGCCCTCCTGGCTGCAACCACCTGTCCTCCCTGGAGTCTCTCAGCAGTGCACTCGCTCGCTGTCCTCTCCTTGCTTTCTCACTTGTTCTTGAAAGTGGTCACGACTGCACCTGAGCCCAGGCCCAAGGTCACCCCCCACCCAGACTGGGGAGCTCCCTACAGGCCCCCCGACAGCCTCAGCACTCTCTCTCACTCCATCTCTTCCACCCAACAACTCCGCCCCAGATGGGCTGACCCTGGGTATTTGAGGAGGCCTGCCCCCATGCTAATCCAGGTTGGGGATTGGTCAGGGCTCTTCAAATTACCCCAAGTAGCTCCACCTCCCCTCTCTGCCTCTCTTTCCAGAAAGCACCAGAAGATTCTGGAAAGAAGTTGGAGGTCCAGGTGACACCATCTGCGAGCCACCCAGCACTACACTAGACCACTCCCAGCCCAAAATGAAAACACACAGGCCTAGCCACCAGCTAGGCCTTCCTAAATTTTCCTACTCTACAGAAAAATCTAACCTCTAGCACAGGGCTTGACAAATTTGCTTTGAATCTAGTAGCCAGCTGAAAAAGTTAGGAGCTAGTTTTTTTTTAGTGTAGTGTGGGTTGTCAGCGATCGGGGTAAGGCAAGTAATTTGCATCCCCCTAACCCTAACTTACTCACAGCAGAGCAGCCAGTCAATAACTCCAATATAACACCATTACATCAGGGTTATAGGCTGGCCAGAAACAGTGACGCTAAAAACCTGTTATAGGGGGAAACTCCTTATTATGCTTAATGCATCGTGACTGTGGCATGTAAAACGCCCTCATCTGCTGCCTAATGCAGCTTAAGGGTGGTGGCAAAAACATGTCTCTACTGCACATTTTTACCACCCAACTGCACATCTAAATGAAGCCTTAGTGACACTTTAAATAAAATACAAAAAAGGTGAAAGAAATATTGCAGTGCTGCTGATCTTCTGCTGCCTCTTTGCAGCCACTTCCTGCCTATATGTGTGTCCCTCACGGTGACTTTTCATTGCTCTGGTGGGTTTCCGGTTACCATGAAATACTGGAGCCCGGCTGCACATAAAGAGTGGTAATTGTTGATGGTACACAGGGCTTTATCACAATTTTGTTGCTTAGAATAAAGATCACGATTCTCACTTTGTAACATTATCTTTCACATTATACAGAAAAAAGTGGGCTAACTTTTACTGTTTAGTTTTTTTTTTATTCATTAAAATGTATTTTTTTCAAAAAATTGCGTTTGAAAGACAGCTGCGCAAATACCACGTGACATGAAATATTGCAACAACTGCCATTTTATTCTCTAGGGTCTCTGCTAAAAAAATATATAATGTTTGGGGGTTCTAAGTCATTTTCTAGCAGAAAATACTGGATTTTTACTTGTAAGCCACAAATGTCAGAAAAGATTTAGTCTTTAAATGGTTAAACTGACCATCTTCAGACCGGAGTTAATTCCTTTGATAAAAGAACCAAAGAGATACTTTGTTTCTACAAGAAAAAAAGAAAAACAAATCCGGCCAGCCAGCCAGCCAAGTTTAACAGCTGTTAGATTAAGCAGAGAACGGCTCTCGATGAATCGGAGACGCTGTTTTAACCTCCCTGATTATTTCAGATTTTTGGTGCTGAAAGAGGTACCATTATTTTGCATGGAAATTTGGCGTTTTATATTGTAGGCCTGTAATTTGTAGAAATAACTCACTTAAATCTGTCCAAACAAGAGTCTAGTAGACATTTTGTATGCAGGAAAAGGAGGGGTTTAACGACCGCAACTATACTGTTAGTACCACATCACAGGACATACCCTCATGGCTAACGGAGGCCGGAATCAAAGAAAGATTAGAGAAACTTAATGCAAATAAATCACCAGAACCAGATGGCTTACACCCGAGAGTCCTCAGGGAACTGAGTCAGGTTATAGCCAGGCCATTGTTCCTAATATTTGTAGATAGTATAATGACGGGATTGGTACCAGCTGATTGGAGGAAAGCCAATGTGGTACCAATATTTAAAAAAGGGCAGAGACATATTCCTGGGAATTACAGGCCAGTCAGCCTAACATCAATAGCGGGTAAGTTATTGGAGGGGATAATTAGAGACTATATCCAAAAAGTAACTGAGGAAGGTAACATCATTAGCAGTAATCAGCACTGGTTTATGAGGGGTCGTTCCTGCCAAACAAAACTGCTAACATTCTACGAGGAAGTGAGCGGCCATCTAGATAGGGGGAGGTCAGTGGATGTAGTGTACCTCGATTTTGCAAAAGCGTTTGACACCGTTCCCCACAAATGCTTGATTTACAAGCTAAGAACTGCAGGCATGGACCAGAAGGTTTGTTCTTGGGTAGAGAACTTGTAACAGGGGCGTGTCCAAAGGGTGGTAATTAATAATGTGTACTCAGACTGGTCTGGAGTGATGAGTGGGGTACCCCAAGGATCTGTCTTGGGACCAATTTTATTCAATGTATTCATTAATGATCTGGGGGATGGGATTAATAGCTCAGTTTCGGTTTTTGCTGATGATACAAAGATAAGCAGGGCGATAACATCACAACAGGATATTGACATCTTACAGAATGTCCTGAACAAACTAACGGAGTGGGCAGAAAAATGGCAAATGAGGTTTAATGTGGAGAAATGTAAGGTAATGCACTTGGGGGCCAAAAACATAAATGCAAAATACGCACTAGGGAGTGAGCCTCTGGGGGGATCAAGAATGGAGAAGGATCTGGGGGTCCTAGTAGATGAGGCCAAATCTGGAGTATTCTGTCCAGTTTTGGGCACCGGTCCTCAGAAAGGATGTACTGGAGCTGGAGAGAGTCCAAAGGAGGGCAACCAAACTGATAAGGGGAATGGAAGACCTTACTTACGAGGAACGCTTGCAATCGCTAAACTTATTCTCTCTGGAGAAGCAACGATTGAGATGGGACATGATTGCGATCTATAAATATCTTAATGGGGATCTGAGCATAAAAGATCTCAGGGAATGTAGAAGGACAAGGGGACACACATTGAAACTAGAAGATAAAAGGTTTAATCTTAGAACTTGTAAGGGGTTCTTCACTGTCAGGGCAATAAGGATGTGGAACTCTCTCCCACAACTAGTGGTGACTGCAGGGAGTATGGATATATTTAAAAAACTCTTGGATGTATATCTCAATAAGTACAACATACAGGGATATGGGTACTGACAAGAGTATACCTACACAGGCTGAACTGGATGGACTGTTGTCTTTTTTCAGCCTTAACTACTGTGATACTATGATACTATGATCTCGGGTATGATAAAGTTTGAAACACAAAATCATAAATTATAATATATATGAAAAAAAATTATAATATAATAAATAACTATAAATAATTATCAAAGATGAGAATATAATAATAAAATGTATTCAATGATGTAATCTAGTCAAAAACACAGAAATTTGCTCAGTTGCAGAATTGTCACTGTCGTCACTTTCAGTGTCTGATGATAAATTTCCCCAAAAATCAGTATCACTCAATTCTGCAAATTATTCTTATTTACTATCAGTGTTTTCTAGCTGATCAAAAACCGCTTTTGGTGTAAAGGGGCGCTTTTTTATGCCATAAACGTTCTCAGGTTTCCAGGCAGGAAGAATGGCATATATAATATAAAAGTGCATACAGGGCACTGGGCAAACCACCAGGGACAAAGGGGATGTGAAATGATTTCATACAGTAATGTAATCTTATAGATTACAATGTACTGTATGTTTAATATGTGTTTCACTATTTGAATTTCCCACCAGGCTCCGCCCCCGTGCGACGCGACGCTGGCAGGGAATAGAGCCCGGCATCACACAGGCATCGGGCAGAGGACACAGCCTGCAGACACAGCGGGGGACATCGCTGGATCCAGGGGACAAGATAAGTAACACTGCCTGGATCCAGCGATGCAATCCCGAGTGTGGCTCGGGGTTACCGCTATTTGCAGTGAAAACTCACCCCGAGCCACACTCGGGAATACCGTCAGGGAGGTTAAGATAGTGAGGGGAGAGAAGGAATAGCTGCCACTCGTCAGGACGTGGTTTCTGGTCTCCATGGTGACCTGGCACCCGGGGATTGTCGAGCCCTGCTCTAGCACCTACCTAACTAGAGGGTGCTACACTTGTAATAAAATGGAATGACACAGGGAAAAAGTATTGAACACGCTAACTGAAATTTATTTAATACTTCATACAAAATCTTTTGTTGCTAATGACAGCTTCAAGATGCCTCCTGTATGGAGAAACTAGTCGCATGCATTGCTCAGGTGTGATTTTGGCCCATTCTTCCACACGGTCTTCAAATCTTGAAGGTTCTGTGGGCCTCTTCTATGAACTCTGATCTTTAGTTATTTCCATACATTTCCTATTGGATTAAAGTGAGGTGATTGGCTGGGCCATTCTAGCTGCTTTATTTTCTTTCTTTGAAACCAATTGCAAGTTTCCTTGGCTTTGTGTTTGGGATCATTGTCTTGCTGAAACGTCCATCCTCGTTTCATCTTCGTCATCCTGGTAGCTGGCAGCAATTTTTATCGAGAATATCTTGGTACTTTTTTCCATTCATCCTTCCTTCAATGACCTGAAGTTTGCCAGTACCGTATGCTGAAAAACAGCCCACACCATGATGTTCCCACCTCCAAACTTCACTGTTGGTATTGGGGTGTTTTTGGGGTGATGTGCAGTGCCATTTGACCTCCAAACATGGTGTGTATTATGGGGTCCAAAGAGTTCAATTTTGGTCTCATCTGACCAGACTATATTCTCCCAGTATTTTACAGGCTTGTCTAAATATTATGCATCAAACTTTAAAGAGGAACTGCAGTCTGCTCACATAATTTGTAATAAAAACATTTTTGCCATTCTGAAGCTTCCCTCCAACCACTGTGCATATTATTTTATATACACTGTGATTCAGTACTTGCCAAATATGCTGCAGAAATCTCTCTCCACTGAGTCTGGCTACAATCATTTTAACTGTGGGCAGCTGAAGCTGCTTCCTGTTCACTTCCTGGGTTTACACAGACACACAGATGCACACCTCCAGCCCTGCTGCTCTCTTTGGCCCTCTTATGGCTCACCCCCCCTCCTTTCCTGGCAAACTCTCACGAGAGTGAGAGAGAGCTGTGCATGATGTCATACGCCGAGGCCAGACAAAAAACAGGAAGTGGGCTGTATAAATTATTTACTGGCAGAAAAAAAATGTTTTACTATCCAAAGTTAAAAGAACAAGGGCAGAGGATTTAATAGATGGAAAGATGAAAAATTACTGAAGTTCCTCTTTAAACAAGCTTCAACATGCTTTTTCTTCAGCAATGGAGACTTGTGTGGTGAGCGTGCATACAGGCTATGGCGGTTGAGCGCATTACCCATTGTTTTCTTTGAAACAATTATACCTGCTAATTCCAGGTCTTTTTGAAGCTTTCCACAAGTGGTCCTTGGCTCTTGGCCAACTTTGATTTTCTTTTCACTCCTCTGTCAGAAATCTTGCGAGGAGCACCTGGTCGTGGCCGGTGTATTGTGAATTGAGGTTCTTTCCATTTCTGGGTTATGGCCCCAACATTCAGAAGTTTAGAAATTCTTCTGTAACCAATTTCCCTCACCCACCACTACATGGATGTGCTGTACCACCTCCGTCCGGCGTGGGCTGTGCCCTTTCCAGGTCCTTGCTGCCGTGTACGCACCCAGAGCTCCCATTTGGATGTCCCCGGTTGGCCTGGGGACCCGGCACTGGTACCTCACTCCCAGCACCATGGTTCATTTGTAAGTCCCACTTTGTGGAGATACTTGCCACTTGTTTTCTAATGCTCTCTGGTGAGTTTTTTATATATATATATTTTTATATCTTATCACTCTGATTCTATACCATATTCAGTTTTTTATTTTAGATAGGCTTGCTCCTGAGGAGTGATGGAAAATCACGAAACGCGTAGAGCTATAAACGGCCCTATCATTTTTGTACCAAAATTATCTGGTTTTCCAATCTATATTTTATTTGATATGAAAACTGATGCTGGCATGTCCAAGATTCTCTCATTGGCGTTGTATGTATGAAAAATATTTTATTGTAATATGAACTGGTACAGTGTTATCCTTTGTATTCTCCTATATTTTTGTAGAGCATGGTCTCACATTGATATTATGTATTTATAAATTGAAAAATGAATGATACCATTTTCATATTAAGTGTTCTTTGCTCACCACAGCGCGCCTCATTTAACCACTTGACAACTGGGCACTTAAACCCCCTTAACAACCAGACCAATTTTCAGCTTTCAGCGCTCTCACACTTTGAATGACAATTACTCAGTCATGCAACACTGCACCCATATGAAATTTGCGTCCTTTTTTTCACACAAATAGAGCTTTCTTTTGGTGGTATTTAATCATCTCTGGGTTTTTTATTTTTTGTGCTATAATTAAAAAAAGACCGAAAATTTTGTAAAAAAATTAATTTTTCTTCGTTTCTGTTATAAAATTTTGCAAATTAGTAATTTTTCTTCATAAATTTTGGCCAAAATTTATACTGCTACCTATCTTTGGTAAAAAAAAAAAAAAAATTAGTGTATATTATTTGGTCTTTGTGAAAGTTATAGAGTCTACAAGCTATGGTGCCAATCACTGAAAATTGATCACA
>BLSH010461791.1:895976-923118 GCA_018402905.1 Glandirana rugosa | reverse complement strand
CATGTACCTCACAGACAAGTCCAGGCGGACTTTTTGACCTTCCACCTGGACTTACCAGGTGTACACACTTCCTCGGGAAGAACAAGGTTTTGTATGACTACCGTAACACATGTTTTTCCCCCCCTCCCCGTCTTCCACCCTGAAATTGGTGAATTGTTGGCGGGGTATCTGTTAACTGCAGATGTCCCGCCAACGAATTAAGACCCTCCTGCAGATAACTGCAGGAGGGTCTTAGCGCCAAGGGC
The DNA here is from genome assembly GCA_018402905.1 of Glandirana rugosa. Lineage (NCBI taxonomy): Eukaryota > Metazoa > Chordata > Amphibia > Anura > Ranidae > Glandirana > Glandirana rugosa. The sequence continues at coordinate 922,873 of BLSH010461791.1, read as the reverse complement.
GCGCGGGGGACCCCGCGCGTGTGCCCTTGAAGGCACTGGCAGCCCAGGCCCCCTGGGCTGACTAGTGCCTAGCACCACTTACCGGCGACGGCGCGCGGGAACCGCGATTCTGGGAGGACGTCAATAGACGTCCTCCCAGAATTAAGCAACCGCCCTGTAGACGTCAATTGTCTATGGGGCGGTTGTTAAGTGGTTAAAGTCCCACCTTCTGCCCCTCCCCCCCTTTTTGTACACAATGCCATCAGTATGTTTTGGAACAAGAAGGGCTCCTTCACACATGTGGACCATTCAGGTCCACCTTCCAGTTTTTCAGGCGGACCTGAACAGACACTCCATGTACCTCTATGGAGCGACGGATGTCTATGCAGTAGTGACATATCTGCTGACATCCAATCCGCTCTGCTAAATCCAGACGGATGGAAACCCTATTTTCCAGCCGTCTGGCATATTGGATCAGATGAAAACAGACAGGTGGATCAGTTTTCATTCGATCCCCCATAGAGGAGAGCGGGGCTCTGACAGGTATGTCTCTGTGCAGTGAGCCAAGATGGACCTGTCATCCGCAGGCTCGGCGGGGATGAACGGATCAATCCCCGCTGAGCAAGTGGAGTCCATGAAAAGGACATTCATGTGTGAAAGGTCCCTTAGGTTGTGAAGGTCTTGAGAGAGCTCTTTGATTTTACCCATCATCATGAGATGTTTCTTGTATAAGCAGTGGCGGCTGGTGAAGTTTTAGGATGGGGGGGTGCCAGGCCCCGTCCTTCCTTTTTGACCCCTCCTACTTCTCATAAGCCCCACTCCTTATAGAATCCACCCACTCAGCCCCCTGTATTTCACATATTGTGTCAGGAGTACACAGCTCAGCATCACAGGATACAGTATACAGCACAGCATCACAGGTGGGGTATATTGCAGCCAGTAACACAGTATGCAGCCAGTACACAAGCATTGCAGCCAGCCAGTACACAAGTATTGCAGCCAACCAGCACACAGGTATTGTCAGTACACAGGTATTGTAGCCAGCCAGTACACAGGTATTGTAGCCAGCCAGTACACAGTTACTGTAGCCAGCCAGTACACAGGTATTGTAGACAGCCAGTATGCAGGTATTGTAGCCAGCCAGTACACAGGTATTGTAGCCAGCCAGTACACAGGTATTGAAGCCAGGCAGGACACAGGTATTAAAGCCAGCCAGGACACAGGTATTGCAGCCAGCCAGTACACAGGTATTGCAGCCAGCCAGTACACAGTTATTGTCGTCAGCCAGTAAACAGGGATTGCCAGTAAACATGTATTGTCGCCAGCCAGTACAAAGGTATTGTCAGTACACAAGTATTGCAGCCAGCCAGTACACAGTTATTGCCAGTACACAGGTATTGCCGCAAGTCAGTACACAGGTATTGTCAGTACAAAGGTATTGCCGCCAGCCAGTGCACAGGTTTTGCCGTCAGCCAGTACACAGGTATTGCCGCCAGCCAGTACACAGTTATTGCCAGTACACAGGTATTGCCACCAGCCAGAACAGATGTATTGCCATTACACAGGTATTGCCACCAGCCAGTACACAGGTATTGCCAGTACACAGGTATTGCCGCCAGGCAGTACACAGGTATTGCCACCAGCCAGTACATAGGTATTGCCGCCAGCCAGTACACAGGTATTGCATGTACATAGGTATTGCCGCCAGCCAGTACACAGGTATTGCCAGTACACTGGTATTGCTGTCAGCCAGTACACAGGTATTGTCAGTACACAGGTATTGCTGCCAGCCAGTACACAGGTATTGTCAGTACACAGGTATTGCCGCCAGCCAGTACACAGGTATTGTCAGTACACAGGTATTGCCGACAGCCAGAACACAGTTATTGTCAATAGACAGGTTGCAGAGCCCAGCAGCACAGCAGTACTTAGCTAAGAGGGACTCGTCAGTCCGCTCTCTCTCCCTCGCTCAGCGGTATCACAGGCATGCGTGCGTGCAGTCTGCCAGTACCGCCCCCCTCCCGCTCCTGACCAATCAGTATTGTCTGGAAGACAGTGACTGGGGCCAGAGCCAATCAGTGTATAGATGTGCGCCTGGCTGGAGCACATCTATACACCTTAATGGCTGACCAATGGGCTTTGGAAATTGCTGACCGCAAATCTCCCAAAAAAAGCCGGGCAGCCATATACCGGCGCACTCTATTTTTTTTTTTTTTAGAAGGATCAGCGGGGGGAGGGCGGCGCACTAGCGCCCTTTATGGAGGGGCTGCCGTTGGTAATGAGAAACCTTTTTATAGGCCATCAGTTGAGACTGAACCAGTTGACATTAATTTGCACTGACAAGACTCAGGATTGCTTTCTAATTACTGATAGAATTCAGCTGGTGTCTTGGCTTTCCATGCCTTTTGTGACTCCCTTTCTGAACTTATTTGTTTTGGTTTCTTTGTATGTATGGATTGCATGGGTTGTTGCCGACATGTGGTGAAAATTTCATGTCAATAGCACCTTTAGAAATATATTTACCTAGAAAAATGGTGACATGTTCAATACTTATTTTGCCCACTGTATATTTGTGTTATGGGTTTGAAGTAGTTTACCGGGGTAATGGCTGCACCTGTCAGCCATAACCCCGATATTAAAATTTTCAGCCGGCGATTGTCTCTCTTTACTTCTATGTTCTAGGAGGCCTGGAGAGACGTCATGACATCACTTCCAGGTTTAGGATTGACCAGGAATTTTATAGATAGGCAATTCCTATCCTCATATTGATTAGTGGTTCCAAATTAAGAATAACTATTGCAGTAGGGAACAGATGCAAAATATACACTCAGCATCTTTTGCGGGTGACTTTTGTCACTGTATTGAGTCTCCAAACATTTCCTTATATATAAATGTCTCTTAACAATCCACAAGTCACCTGGCTTTCATTTATGAGATCCTTCTAAACTGTTAGGATCTGGAATTGGGGAGAAAACACATAAATTAATTTGTCAAAAACCTTAAAAGATCAGCAACATTCTCTGTGATTCAAGTGGAGGCTTCAGCTGCTGAGACAAAAAATAAGCAAGTGAGTAACACACTCCCAAACCAATTCTTATAGGGAGAGAGTCTGATGTCCCCTTAGGAGATTAATAAAAAAATAAGAAAACATTCAGGCAATAGTTTTCTAGTTTCTTACTCTACTTTTCCCACTACATTGTAGACAGTGGGGGGTGTAAAAATAAAACCTCAAAACTTCTAGAAAGGACTCTCACATAAAAATAGCTCCTCTGTTACTCTCATTAGATTCTGGCACTCTGTACTTACAAACTACTTCTGATAACACTTTTTACTGTGGCCTTTGCAGTAGTATTTGACACTGGGCATCCAGAAAACATGTCCATACAAACAAAATGCATACTCGTAAGATCCTGACTTGGGCATCTGGATATATCTTTTTGTAATCTCTGGAAGGAAGTTCAGCTTTTGGTAACACCTTTGGTAACAGGTAAAACAAGAAGTGGTATATTATAAAAACAACTGTGGAGAACCCTCGCTCTATCCCATGCTCATTTACTAAGGCAACCATAACTGCTTGCGACTGATGACACAGTCCATATGTCAAGCTGGAGGGAAAAGAGTGGCTGGCAGACATAAAAGATCACCTTTTTCCAAAGTCCTGTTTCATAAAAAGTTGCCCCCCTGTGGACCACTTGTTCTTCTCATTCTGGGGTCCTTAAAGTTGAATTATTAATCCCAGCTATACTGGGCCAGAACTAGTCTGGAATCTGTGAGTTGTACAGACCCAGCAAGTGTCCGGGGCAGTAATGCAGCATTCTTAGTTGCCTGGTCTGCTTCCATGTGTTCGTTTTACTGTTAGAATGGCTAACTCAGCAAGAAGCTGGAAGGCTGAAGACAGCCAATCAATTAACTTAGCATGCTTGACTGGTTTACCTGCTGAAGTAAAAACAACTTCTAGCCCTTCTAATGGAACCAAAAGCTCTCTAATTTCCCTACTATCTATATAAATATATACACTTTTGATAGCTTACAGGCTTTAATAAAGCCTGGAGCTCTGCTTGTTGAGCTTGGAAAGAAGGATCCAATGACTCTGAATACAGTATCCTTCTGGGGAATTGCTATCCTCAGTATACAACTGGGATCAAATCTACAAAAAAAAACAAATATCTGGGTCTTCAGGGAGTGTGTCCTGCACTGGGCCCACAGCAGCTGATTCCTACGTCATCAATGTAACACATGTGGTTGTCTTTGTCTCCAGCCTCCTCCAATAGAGGAAAATAAAGTGGCTGGATTCAAATGTACGCATTTTTCATTGTTAGAATTGTACATAAACAACAATACAAATTCATATTTTAAACCTTTCATTAGACAAATATTTAGTTTAGCTGTTTGCAATATTTGCTGCGCAGAAATGTGGGACCATTAAAAATTAAATATTTGACCAAAATAATGTCTGTAACTTTGTAAACTTCATGTAGCAGCACTTTGCTACTACTACTCTGATATTGTCACGGTCCTGGTGATGGAGTCTGTCTTATGCAGGGAACAACCACTCTTACACACCCGATTCGGGGACCCCTGATAGTATAGACAGGAAGTCCCGGAGTGCGGGATGGCACGAGGGCTGGATGGTCACTGGTGGTGATGTGAGACTTCAGATAGACATGCAGACAGATGGGTGGTCGTGCAGGCTGGGTCAGCAACTGGCGGGCAAACAAGGCACAGAAGGGTCAGGCAAAGAATGGTCAAAGTCCAACAGGGTTCGTTAACAGACTGTAGGCAAAGTACAGAGGGGTCAGGCAAACGGATGGTCGTGGATAGCCGGGGTCGGTGCAGGCAGATAGATAGCAGGTCAGGTCAAGCCGGGTTGGATCACAGAGGCAGGAACAACACAGGAACAGGTATCAAGGAACAGAGCTGAAGCTCACGGGTACTCAGACGCTGTAAAACGGACAGCAATGGCTGACAGGTGCAGGAAGTTCAAATAGCGTTGTTGGGCGCAGTTTCGGGCACGTGTGCTGCAAATGGCCAGTCTTTTCCTAACAGATATATTGGGGTGAACCCTTCACTACGCAGTCCAACTTGCATAAATATATTACAATGGCTTGTTTTCCTATCACGCTGTTTATGTAAGAGCTCCAATGTCATGTTTCAAAAAGACATCTTTTTCCTGGCAAAATAATTTCTCATTGCTTGCTCTGTTGTTAGTTTTAGCAAAAATGACACAATTCCTTAGTTTCCATCTGACATTATTCTTCTGCTGTCATAACATAATTAAAGATAACAATACCGTGCAGTCATGCAGAGATGTCCATAAATCTAAAGTATTCTTCTGCTTATAACACGGCACTTACAAGGGCAAGGGGCTCATCATTTCACAATCCACACATTCTGCTTTGGATTTCAAAAATAAATAAAAACAAAAGTACCAACAATCTGTATATGACAGAACAGAAAGCACCAGACCTTTCAATTTCATTTCCAACCAAAGGTTGTCTAAACCAATTACAATATACCTATATTATTAATAAAATTGTTAAACTTATATCAGAAATTAATACTCCAGTGATAATCTCAATATCACACCCTAATTCTAATATATATCCACAGATATATTTCCTTAAAGGAGGACATTTTACTTAATTTCCCTTTTTTTTTTTTAAATGCAATTTTTCTACTATCAAAGGATATTTCATTTAATTCTATACTTTATGCACTTTTCTATGTATGCGTTTAAATGTAACCTTCATTTTACCATGTTGGGAAAACAGATTCAAAATAATTGTGATCACATTGTTTATCATTACATTCATGAACCCAGCACATTTTGTTATGATATACGTGTAGTCATGTCATGGGTGTCCTTGCCACTAATGCCTCATCCAGCACATTCTTTGGGAGGGGGTCACAGCTGCACAGGGAACACATGATGTGGGACTAAAGGTTCCAGCATTCACACACATACACAATTATATCTCTAAAATCGCTTACATGTTTCCCATTTGTACACAACCCATGCATATCAACTCTCACTTTCTTTTAACTCTCTTTAATATCTCCCTGCTTAAATTGAGTTTTACCTCCCTAAATTCTGCTTTCCTTATTTTGTTCTGATATCCCTTGTACTGTAATCCCATACTTCACATACTGTAGCTTCTATGATCAAACAGGCAGCCATATCGCTCATCCCATATTTTCTCTCTGACAACATATAAAGTATTCTGTTTAGACTCTCCTTTTTCTGTTTTAGAATTTACTAGTTTTAGTGCCTGACTCTAAATTTATCCCACAACTTAACATCACAATGTCCCTTTCTGTCTAGTGTTAAATGTCTGTCACCCTTCATCCATCCCGCTAACATAGATAGCTGTTCCTATAGCTGTTTAAATCTGCATGATTCTTAGTCCTTTGGTAACCCAGTTACCTATTGTGGATCGCTGTCCACTCTAACTATTTATCTAGGGGCTCAGTATAGGCGTGAACCGCACCTTTGGTTCATATATTTTATAGCGCTCTGCACTAGGCATTTTTGAGGATCTCTTACTCTTTGTTCCCTTACTTACATGCCCATGACTGGCCAGTCTTCTCTCTTCTCTACTTGTGCCTATACCCTCTTGCACTATTCTTCCCTTTCTTATCTATAACACTTTGATGGACAGCATACAGTGACGACATAACATATAACCACCAATCAATACAGTTTGATTAAGGGGTGTAAAATAGGTACCCTTTGTCCTGAAAATGCCTTGCCAATCGGGGAAGTCTGATAACTCAAATGTAAGCAAAAGGCTTACCTCAGCTGGCTGATTATCAGAAATTCCCAGATCCTCTCAAGCTCCTCGTTTCAGATTGTCAGGGTCACCTGTAATTACCCCTCCTGGCTGGCTCGCCATCTGACCAGGAGTTTTATAGATAGGCAACTCCTATCCTCATATTGATTAGTGGTTCCAAATTAAGAATAGCTACTGCAGTAGGGAAAAGACACAAAAGATACACTCAGCATCTTTCCAAATAACTGTTCTGCTTTATTATGATGCAATTGAAGGTTTTTATACACGATTACGTAGGTATCACATTAATATTACAATTGTACTTGTTTGGTAACAAGGGGCGTAACATAGGCAGACTAATTCTAATCAGGACTCAAAAGAATGCAAACATGTAATGAAAACATTATTAGTGGCGTGTGCACAATGAGTGCAGTGTGCAAAACATAAAAAATAGAATACAATTATATACAGAACTTACAAATTTCCTTTACAGGATGTAAACAATTTTTTTTGGAAAGCATCAGTTCAATGTTTTTTTTGATCCGATGCTTTCAAGGGTAGAGAAGAGATCTGGGGTCTTCATAAAGAGGGCCTATCATGCTTTATTTTTATCACAAGGGATGATTACATTTCTTGTGATAGCAATAAAAGTGATAAACCAAATATTTAAAGGGACAGTGTAAAAATATATATTTTAAAATAAAATAAATGATTAAAAAAAAAAAATTAAAGCGACCCCCTCCTGCCGTGCTCGCACACAGAAGCAAATGCATATGTAGGTTGCACATGCATATGTAAACAGTGTTCATACCATACATGTGAGGTATTGTTGCGAACATTATAGCGAGAGCAACAATTTCAGCTCTAAACTTTTTCTGTAACTCTAAACTGGTAACCAGTAAAAAATATTAAAATGTCAGTGGAGATTTTTAATTATCGTAGTTTGTCACCATTCCACGAGCATGTGCAATTTTAAAGCGTGACATGTTAGGTATCTATTTACTCTGTGTAACATTATCTTTTATTTATTCTACCACAAATGGGGTTATATGTTGTTTTTTTGCATTAAAATTCATTAAAGTGTATTTTTCCCCCCAAAAAATTGTGTTTATAAAAAAAGGCAATTACAGTGAGTCAGTCTCTGTTAAAATATATATATATATATATATATATAATGTTTGGAGGTAATTTTATAGCAAAAAATACTAATTTTAACTTGTAAAAAAAAGTCTTAGAAGAAGGCCTGGTCTTAACCACTTGCTTGACCGCCTCATGTAGGAGTACAGTGGCAGAGCGGCTCTCCTGTACTGGATCACACACCACATGCTGCCACGGCTGTGATTGGAAACAGCACAAGCCAATCAGTGAGTGCTGGCCAATGTCCGCTGGCACCGGCTGATCAGCGATGAGAGACACAGAACAGAGCTCTCCCTATGTAAACAAGACAAAGCTCTGTTCTGCAAAGCAGGGAATACAATCTACCACATCCCTTTAGTAAAAACAGCACATAGTAAACACATAAACGCTGGTTAGGCAAACATTTAACCCTTTGATTGCCCTAGATTATTATTATTATACAGTATTTATATAGCGCCGACAGTTTGCGCAGCGCTTTACAATATTAGGGCAGACAGTACAATTACAATACAATACAATTCAATACAGGAGGAATCAGAGGGCCCTGCTCAACTCTGCTCCCGGCTACATCACCAGCCTAGTCTCAAAATACCAACCTAATCATCCTCTTCGCTCCTCTCAAGACCTCCTGCTCTCCAGCTCCCTCATCACCTCCTCTCATACTCGCCTCCAAGACTTCTCCCGAGCCACTCCCATCCTCTGGAACTCCCTACCCCAATCTGTCAGACTATCCCCAAATCTATACACCTTTAGGCGATCCCTGAAAACGTTTCTCTTCAGGGAAGCCTATCCTGCCGCCACCTAACAACTGCACTTTTTTTTTTTCTCAATCAACCCATCCCCCACAGTTATTGCCCTTTCGTATCATTTAACCCTCCGTCCTAGATTGTAAGCTCTACCGAGCATGTTTAACCCCTTCCCAGTCAGTGTCATTAGTACAGTGGCAGTGCATATTTTTAGCACTAATAATTGTATTAGTGTCACTGGTTCCCACAAAGTGTCTGTAAGTGTCAAATGGTCTGCCGCAATGTTGCAATCCCGCTGTAAGTCGCTGATCACCATCATTACTAGTATATATATAAAAAAAAAATTCCAGTATATATCCCATAGTTTGCAGACTGTATGAACCAATCAATATACGCTTATTGGGATTTTTTTTTACCAAAAATATGTAGCAGAATATATATTGGCCTAAATGTATGAAGAAATTTGATTTTTTTAATTTTTTTTACATGATATGTTTTATAGCAGAAAGTAAAACAATTGTTTTTTTTTTTTTTTTTTAATTGTCTGCTTTTTTTTCTTTACAGCACAAAAAAAAAAAAACTCAGAGATGATCAAATACCACCAAAAGAAAGCTCTATTTGTGGGAAAAGAGGCTATAAATGTAATTTATGTAGAGCGTTGCATAATAGTGCAATTGTCAGTTAACCTCAGTTCATACTAGATGCAGAGCGAATTCGCTGCAGATTCTGCACCGCAGTGCATCAAAATCGCAACCTGTTCATGCGAACCGATTGCGGAGTGTATGTTAAGTTAACGACACCCCAAAATCGGTTTGCAAAACACAGTGTGATTTGCAGAATCGGATTGCATGGGCGTGAACAACTATGCAATCCGATTTTGGTGCGGACAAAAAAGGCTCTTGCACAAATTTGGCTCGCCCCCCCAGAGACACCGCCTGTAATTCGCACAGCAAACCCCTTAATGACCAGGCCATTTTTTGCGATATGGCACTGCGTTACTTTAACTGATAATTGCGCAGTCGTGCGACCTTGCACCCAAAGAAAATTGTCCTTTTTCCCCACAAATAGAGCTTTCTTTTGGTGATATTTTATCACCTTGCGGTTTTTCACTTTTTGCGCTATAAACAAAAAAAAAAATAGCAATATTATTTACTTTCTGCTATAATACATATCCAGAAAAAAAATGTAAAAAATCGAATTTATTCCTCAATTTAGGCCAATATATATTCTTCTACATATTTTTGTAAAAAAAAAATCCCAATAAGCATATATTAATTGGTTTGTGCAAAAATTATAGCGTCTGCAAACTATGGGATAGATTTATGGACGTTTAATTTTTTTTTACGTTTTTTTCTGGTAATGGCAGCGATCAGCAATTTTTAGCGGGACTGCGACATTGCGGCGGACAAATCGGACACTAACTGACACTTTTTGGGGACCAGTGACACTAATACAGTGATCAATGCTAAAAAAAATGCACTGTTACTGTATAAATGTCACTGGCAGGGATTAACATTTGAGCGATCAAAGGGTTAAATGTGTTCCCTATAAGTGTTTTCTAACTGTGTGGGGGATGGACTGGCAGGAAGAGCACAGAGATCCGTGTTCCCGATTATTAGGAAAAGACGATCTCTCTCTATTCCCCTTTCAGAACGGAGATCTTCCTTGTTTACATAGGCAGATCCCTGTTCTGCGTCTCTGTAAAGCGGTCGTGGGTGGCCAGGTCCCCCTCCGTGCAGCGGACACGCACGCCCACAGTATCTAGTGCACAAAATGACCTACAGGTACATGCAATAGAGCCGCCCTGCTGCAGTATATATGCGGTGGGCGGTATTGAAGTGGTTAATAAAGCGCTGCGCTAATATTTTGTGACATTAAAAAAATTGGAACTACGATTTTATTCTCAGGTGTCTGCTTTAAAAACAAAACGTATCATGTTTTGGAGGGTTTTACATAATCTTTAAACCTAAATTGTTTTTTATTTTGTTAGCCTGTGTGCAACACTGGCTCTGGCAGTGCTCTTCCCTCTCTGCTTGCAATGCTGTGTAATGTTGATTCCTCTGATTACTGGGGTTAGGCTGGAGGCTGACTGAGAGAGCTGTGAGTGTGCAGGGCTGGGGGGCAGACATGCCACCATGGACACTGCATAGTGCTGCTTCCCCTATGTGAGCCTGGCCCGCAGGTTACAGCCATTAGACCCACAGACGGGGCACAGCGTACTAAGAAGCGCACACACACACTGGGGACGTCACATGACCAAACAACGCCGCGCTGACCTCACACGTGAAACAGGTGACCTGTGACAGCTGACACTTCCGGGAAGATGGCGGCCTGGAGAAGAGTTTTCTCTGTTTTGGCTCCTAGATTGGGGGCTGTCGGGGGCCCCGGGCTGAGGAGCGGGAAGAACGCAGCTCGCTTGGCCGGAGCGGCGGTGACCGGAGCGGTGTGTGGAGGGCTGTGGCTGCTAAAGGGTAGAGGAGAGCCGACAGCCGGGCTAATGACAGTCTGTGCACAGGTGAGAGACTCCATGGGGTATAGTGCAATGTCTATTATCTGGCTGGGTATAGTGCAATGTCTATTATCTGGCTGGGTATAGTGCAATGTCTATTATCTGGCTGGGTATAGTGCAATGTCTATTATCTGGCTGGGTATAGTGCAATGCCTATTATCTGGCTGGGTATAGTGCAATGTCTGTTATCTGGCTGGGTATAGTGCAATGTCTGTTATCTGACTGCATATAGTGCAATGTCTATTATCTGGCTGGGTATCATGCAGTACCTATTATCTGGCTGAGTATAGTGCAATGTCTATTATCTGCCTGGGTATAGTGCAGTGTCTATTATCTGCCTGGGTATAGTGCAATGTCTATTATCTGCCTGGGTATAGTGCAATGTCTATTATCTGCCTGGGTATAGTGCAATGTCTATTATCTGGCCGGGTATAGTGCAATGTCTATTATCTGGCCGGGTATAGTGCAATGTCTATTATCTGGCTGGGTATCATGCAGTGCCTATTATCTGGCTGAGTATAGTGCAATGTCTATTATCTGCCTGGGTATAGTGCAATGTCTATTATCTGGCCGGGTATAGTGCAATGTCTATTATCTGGCCGGGTATAGTGCAATGTCTATTATCTGGCCGGGTATAGTGCAATGTCTATTATCTGCCTGGGTATAGTGCAGTGCCTATTATCTGCCTGGGTATAGTGCAGTGCCTATTATCTGCCTGGGTATAGTGCAGTGCCTATTATCTGCCTGGGTATAGTGCAGTGCCTATTATCTGCCTGGGTATAGTGCAGTGCCTATTATCTGGCTGGGTATAGTGCAATGTCTATTATCTGGCCGGGTATAGTGCAATGTCTATTATCTGGCCGGGTATCATGCAATGTCTATTATCTGGCCGGGTATAGTGCAATGTCTATTATCTGGCCGGGTATAGTGCAATGTCTATTATCTGGCCGGGTATCATGCAATGTCTATTATCTGCCTGGGTATAGTGCAATGTCTATTATCTGCCTGGGTATAGTGCAATGTCTATTATCTGCCTGGGTATAGTGCAATGTCTATTATCTGCCTGGGTATAGTGCAGTGTCTATTATCTGCCCTGGGTATAGTGCAGTGTCTATTATCTGCCTGGGTATAGTGCAATGTCTATTATCTGCCTGGGTATAGTGCAATGTCTATTATCTGCCTGGGTATAGTGCAGTGTCTATTATCTGCCCTGGGTATAGTGCAGTGTCTATTATCTGCCTGGGTATAGTGCAGTGCCTATTATCTGCCTGGGTATAGTGCAGTGCCTATTATCTGGCTGGGTATAGTGCAGTGCCTATTATCTGGCTGGGTATAGTGCAGTGCCTATTATCTGGCCGGGTATAGTGCAATGCCTATTATCTGGCCGGGTATAGTGCAATGTCTATTATCTGCCTGGGTATAGTGCAATGTCTATTATCTGCCTGGGTATAGTGCAGTGCCTATTATCTGGCTGGGTATAGTGCAGTGCCTATTATCTGGCTGGGTATAGTGCAGTGCCTATTATCTGGCTGGGTATAGTGCAGTGCCTATTATCTGGCCGGGTATAGTGCAATGCCTATTATCTGGCCGGGTATAGTGCAATGTCTATTATCTGGCCGGGTATAGTGCAATGTCTATTATCTGGCCGGGTATAGTGCAATGTCTATTATCTGGCCGGGTATAGTGCAGTGCCTATTATCTGGCCGGGTATAGTGCAATGTCTATTATCTGCCTGGGTATAGTGCAGTGTCTATTATCTGGCTGGGTATAGTGCAGTGCCTATTATCTGGCTGGGTATAGTGCAGTGCCTATTATCTGCCTGGGTATAGTGCAATGTCTATTATCTGCCTGGGTATAGTGCAATGTCTATTATCTGGCCGGGTATAGTGCAATGTCTATTATCTGGCCGGGTATAGTGCAATGTCTATTATCTGGCCGGGTATAGTGCAATGTCTATTATCTGGCTGGGTATCATGCAATGCCTATTATCTTGCTGGGTATAATGGTGTATACGCATTGATCAGCCTTCGCTTTATGAACACCCATCTAATATTGAGTAGGTCCTCTTTTTGTGGCTGTTTTTTTTTTTTTTTTCTTCTCTATGACACTGTCAGCAGTGAGCAGAGAACTCTCTGCACTGAATGGAGGAAATGTTGTTTTAAGATCGTGAGGGGGGTTGAATCGCGATTCTTTAACAATTAATTGTGCAGCTTGAATAACCTATTTTTGGTGCCCTAAGGTACATAATCATAGAAGTTGGTGAGCACAAATTGCACAGTTCTGCACGCAAGTGGGGTTTCCTGCTGTCATGCAACTACAGGGCATTGCCTTTGGACTTTTGTGTGTTTGGACACATATAGAACTTAATGGTCTAACCATACACTTGAGGTTTTTCTAGGAATTTTCCAATTTCTGACTAGCTTTAAAAAGCTGACTGTGATAGCTATAAAATTGCCCATGTGTATGGCCATCATTAATAACTGATAATTTTAATACCCTGTTCAACTGACTACTCAGTAATAAGCATTGTAATCATAAATTAGCACTTGATTTGTGTTTTGTTTTTTTTTTTAACTTGGTGATTAGTAAAAGTCACTCATTTATAATGTTATGATCATAAGTGTAGCAATTCTATTTTAGGGCTTATTTTGTAGTGATGTGAATCTTGTATTGCATCATCTGTCACTGTTTACATTTATTATTGCAAACTAACTGTAATGGCTTATTATTAAAAACAGTTTGTGAACAGATGTGCAAGGTGCAGTTACCCACATCAGCCAATCAAGCTTCAGTCTACTGAAATTAGTTCAGTAAAAGGTGAATTTTGATTAGTTCCTATGTGATGCAGGCTCTGGGCACTGTACAGGATTTCTGATCCAGGTTTGCTTTAAGATTACTTAAAATATAACTAAAGTAAAAAAAAAAAAAACATACAGTATTTGTCAGGTTTCTATTCTAAATTGTTTCACCCTGTTTCTTTAAAATTCTATGTTTAGTCCCCATGAATGCCTTCCAATTATTCCAGAGATCCCCATCTGCATTCACCTCTTTTATACCTGTCTTCAGTTTATTCTGCTCTCACTATATCTGATTTTGTAGCCACCCATCAGATGAACTGAGAGCAGAGTGTGTGAGTGAGTGTTGACGAGCCTGAGTGAGCACATCCCTGGCAACCGGGGTAGAGCCCGTTTCTCCCTGCTGATCACTGGATGGTAAATGTTAACTGTGCTAATTTAGTTGCGTGATTATTGTTCCAGAAGCCGGTCTGATCAAATGTATCAAGCAACTGATAGACAGATTGCATAGCCAGGACCTATACCAGCCAGTGGCCAGCTCTGTTCTGGGACATACATGTCTAAAGGGTGGCCAGAAATGTGTTCTTTCACTTTTGCAATCAGCAGGGAGCTGGCTTATTATTAACCTTCCCCCATTTTCTAACCAAGAATTTTTTTTTTTCAGCAATACGAATACTGCTTTTGGACTCTGTCTACCCGCATGGGGATGCACAAGTGTTTCATACATCCCTGCAGCAGGCAGTCTAATACATGTGAATTGGGCACAGCCGCTGCTCCCAATTGGACATCCATGTGGATGTGGGTCCCCAAACACAGAGGAATGTCAGATCGGTTGCAGTTAATGTATTCGTGCAGCCGCTGTGCCTCAATTGACATGAATGGGACTTCTGTATATCCCTGTGTGGGCAAAACCTGGCCCTCCAATGGGTGTATGCATAGGTATGCCTGTGTGAACAAGGCCTAATGCTCAATCTTAATACTTACTGTAATAAATGTGACTTTAGTTCTCCTTTAATTCCCTGTTAAAAGTTTGAGACGTGTGTGTATGTGTATATAGATAGATAGATAGATAGATAGATAGATAGTTCTGTGTCCAATGTATGCACCTGCTTTCATATACAAGAGAGTACAATTATGAAATAAGATTTGACTAAGAGCTGCACATTGTGAAACGTAATCCTGATGTCGGGAAAAAGCACTTATGGGTAGTCAGATCTGCTTGTAAATATCTGTTTTGTTATTGTTCTCAAGTTTCAGTCTGTTAATATATGTCAAACCATTTGTTTATGAAGCTGCTATTGTACATTGATTATTTTAGACATAAGAACAGAGTGGCAGAATGATGCAGTAGAGCAGATCGATTTGAACTATTTGTAGAATAATTCAAAGCCAACCCTTTGCTTTGCCCACCACTTTCATATAGGGACTGGAAGACAGCCAGCCCTGTGTGAGCACAACTATAAAACCCAACTGGGGCTTACAGGGAGATGTCTTTTTCTCACTACACCGTAGCTAAATGGAATTGTAGGGGAGGAAAAGGAAGTTTCAGTATAGACAGCTGGGGATGGGAAGTGTATAATGAACTGTTTGCTCTGCCCCCTGTGGGACCTGGTGGTGTTTACCAGCCAATCTGAAAGGGGGCTAGAAGCCAGAATTCAAGGTATTAATTTTTATTTGCAGCTAGGTTTGTTTAGTAAGTGAAATGTGGATCAATGAGGCTTAGTCTCAAAATCTGTTACTAACCCGAAAAGAGGCTTTTCTGGTGAACATAGACCATAGCACGTATATTGTAGTTCTGCTCAGAGCTGGGATGTTTAAGGGCCTATCGCCCATTTGTGTGGAGTATCTGCGCTTTGCATTAAGGCAGCCCATTCATTTAAATAGGATGCATAATGTACCAGAACAAAAAGCATGTACAATTTTTAGCAATGCAGTGGCTATAGTCCTACCACAACGGTATGGCTGATAGGTTATCAAGATGGTTGAAATAACCGATCGAAATCATCAATTTATCTTCTTTCTTGAAGTAATGTTACTTGATACAGAGGAAAATAAGGGAGGATACACTAGAGGGTGTTTATTTAAATTCATGTTTGCATATATAGCAGCCTTTCTTGACCTTTTCAACACAGAGGAACCCTTGAGATAACTTTTCAGTCCCGGGGAACCCCCTGCTCATAATTATTATATCTACAACTCATAATACATTAGTGCGATGGTCGGTGGAAAGATTGCTCCTCACACTTGTGGTTATTGGGAAGAATGACCCCCTTATAGATACCTAAAAAGATCAATGGTGTCAGTGGGAACTTATCTGGGAGGCAGAAACGAATTGCTCAAAGAACGCCTAGTTGAGAAACCCTAATATATAGCAATCAAATACATTTTTTTTTTTTTTTACATTGGATTAACCCCTTCCTTACCGGCATATAGTAATAATACGCCGGCAAGGTGCACTCCCCATCCTGGGTGGACATCATATGACGTCCTCCCTTTTCGCTGCTCTGCGGGCCCCCAGGGATCAGGCGTGTCCCTCGGGACTCCAGCATTCCATGATCGGGGTAAAGAGGCAATGAAATTGGTTCTTTACCACATGACCGGCTGTGTCCTATCACAGCCGGTCACTTCCGACCATAACAAATGGCGGCGTGCGCCCCCGGGGGCGTGTATCGCGGCGATCGGGGTTCGGGCTTGTCCCTAGGACAAAGCCCAACCCCAATCGGGGTAAAGAGCCAATGATATTGGCTCTCTACCATGTGACCGGCTGTGTCCAATCACAGCCAGTCACAGAATGACAACAATCCGCGGTAACGAGCTGTTCTCTTCTTCATACACCGATCGTGTGTGAGGAGGAGATAGCGGTAACAACTCGTTACCGCTTACTGTGTGTACCAATCACACTGATTGCCCCCCCAGTAGTAAAGAGTACCTGTCACCTGCCCATCAAAGTACCCGTGTACCTGTCACCTGCCCATCAAAGTACCCGAGTACCTGTTACCAACCCATCAGAGTACCCGAATACCTGTCACTAGTCCATCTGAGTATCCAAGTACCTGTCACTAGCCTATCTGAGTACCCGAGTACATGTTGCCAACCCATCAGATTACCCCTGTACCTGTCTCCAACCCATCACAGTACCCGAGTACCTGTCACCAACCCATTACAGTACCCGAGTACCTGTCACCAGCCCATCAGAGTACCCGAGTAACTGTCACCAACCCTTCTGAGTAGCCGAGTACCTGTCACCAGTCCATCAGAGTGCCCGAGTACCTGTCACCAGTCCATCAGAGTGCCCGAGTACCTGTCACCAGTCCATCAGAGTGCCCGAGTACCTGTCACCAGTCCATCAGTACCAGAGAACTTTTTAGCAGCCTATCAGAGTACCCGAGTATCTTTTACTAATCCATCAGAGTACCCGAGTATCTTTTACTAATCCATCAGAGTACCCGAGTACCTATCTGCAGCCCATGCCTCATAAAATATACATTGGGGTGTTTGCTTTTCAAAATGGGGTAATTTTGTGGGTAATTCCACTGCCCTGGTGCTCCAGGACCTTCAAAAGTTTAATAGGTAGAAATGAAATTAGATGTGTAAATTATGCTCTTAGAAGACCTGAATGTACTACTTAAATGCTGGACCTCTCTATATGGCCGGGCTGTGTAAAAGTCTCACACATGTGGTATCTCCATACTCGTGACGAGCAGCAGATAATATTTTGGGGGGTCATTTTTGCTATGTACATGCTATGTGTTAGAAATATCATATAAATTGACAACTTTGTGTAAAAAAAATAAGTTTTCATTTTCTTTCCACGTTTTCCGAAGACTTGTGGAAAAAAATGAACCATACAAAAAACTCACAATGCCTCATAGAATATACGTTGGGGTGTTTGCTTTCCAAAATGGGGTCATTTTGTGGGTAATTCCACTGTCCTGGTGCTCCAGGACCTTCAAAAGTGTTATAGGTCATTAGGATATTTTATGTGTAATGTATGCTCCTAGAACGCCTGATGATGCTCCCTGCATGTTGGACCTCTCTATGTGGCCGGGCTGTGTAAAAGTCTCACACATGTGGTATCTCCATACTTGGGACGAGTAGCAGAATATATTTTGGGGGGTCATTTTTGCTATGTACATGCTATGTGTTAGGAATATCTTATAAATTGACCACTTTGTGTAAAAATAAGAGTTTTTTTTTATTTTCTTCGTTTTTCTAAGACTAAACCTTACAAAAGACTCATAATGCCTCATAGAATATACGTTGGGGTGTTTGCTTTCCAAAATGGGGTCATTTTGTGGGCAATTCCATTGTCCTGGTGCTCCAGGGCCTTCAAAAGTGTAATAGGTGGTTGAGATGTGTAATTTATGCTCGTAGAAAGCCTAAAGGTGCTACTTCAATGTTGGGCCTCTGTATGTGGCCAGGCTGTGTAAAAGTCTCACACATGTGGTATCACCATACTCAGGAGGAGTAGCAGAATGTATTTTGGGGTGTCATTTTTGCTATGTACATGCTATGTGTTGGAAATATCTTATAAATGGACAACTTTGTGTTAAAAAAATGCATTTTCATTTTTTTCCCACATTTTCCAACAACTTATGGAAATAAATAAACCGTTCAAAAGACTCATTATGCCTCATAGATTATACATTAGGGTGTTTGCTTTCCAAAATGGGGTAATTTTGTGGGCAAATCCATTGTCCTGGTGCTCCAGGGCCTTCAAAAGTGTAATAGGTGGCTGAGAAATGAGATATGTAATTTATGCTCGTAGAACGCCTGAAGGTGCTACTTCAATGTTAGGCCTTTGTATGTGGCCAGGCTGTGTAAAGGTCTCACTAACGGGGTATCGCCCTACTCAGGAGGAGTAGCAGAATGTATTTTGGGGTATCATTGCAAGTATGCATATGCTGTGTGTGAGAAATAACTTGTTGTTTTAACAATTTTGTGTATTAAAAAAATAAAAAATCTTCATTTTTGCAAAGAATTGTGGGAAAAAAATGACAACTTCAAAAAACTCACCATGCCCCTTACCAAATACCTTGGGATGTCTACTTTCCAAAAAAGGGTCACTTGGGGGGTATTTGTACTTTCCTGGCTTGTTAGGGTCTCAAGAAATGAGATAGGTGGTCAGTACTTCGGGTGTGATCAATTTTCATTGATTTGCACCATAGCTTGTAGACTATAACTTTCACAGAGAATAAATAATATACACTAATTTGGGTTATTTTTTTACCAAAGATATGTAGCAGTATAAATTATCTCCCACATTTATGAAGAAAAATTACTTTTTTGCAAAATTTTTCAATACAAACTAAAAAAAAACATATTTTTTTTTTCAAAATTTTCGCTACTTTTTCGCTTATATTGAGAGAAAAAAAAAAACAGCAGTGATTATATACCACCAAAAGAAAGCTCTATTTGTAAGAAAAAAAATTAAAAATTTTGTTTGGGTACAGTGTAGTATGACTGTGAGAGCACTGAAAGCTGAAAATTGGTCTGGGAAGGAAGGGGATGTAAGTGTCCTGTATTGAAGTGGTTAAACAAACTAGCTATATACAGTACAATGGGGAAAATAATTATTTGACCCCCTGCAGATTTTGTAAGTTTGCCCACTTACAAAGAAATGAAGGGTCTATAATTTTTATTACAGGTGTATCTTAAATGATAGAGACAGGATATCAACCAAATATCTAGAAAAAACACATGATACAAATGAAGGTTTGTTCAGCTAGTATAGTGGCACTATAAACAATTTGCACCTCATCCCGTATCAAATGATATGTAATTAAGACAAATCGGAAGGGAAGGATAAAGAGTAAATGGGATTGTAGCGGTGCTGTATAGAAATTGAATGACTATGGTAGTCTAAAAACCATTCTTTATTTTATTCTCAAAATAAAAGGGTACGATAGTACCTATAGAATAAAATGGTACAAAAGTACCTATAACATATTGAAGCATAAACCACTATAAAATAAGAAATTACAGACATTTACATAGGGGTGGAATACAGGTCTGATTGTAACAACAATAGCTGTATATTGGTGTCCAACATGTTTCTCCTAAACAAGGCTTCCTCAGGGACTTAACGAGCCAGGCGTTACATATCTGATATGCATATAAAGAAAACAGAAATCAGGAATTTATACAAGCATAGAAATACACATATATGCATCAAGGTATTGGGTAATAAAAAACTGTATGCGATTACTCCCCAACCTGGGGATGGGATGTAGGGATATTCGCCTCAGTTCACCCAGATTTCCGCTCCGACCCCAAAAGTCAAGCAGTCCACCAAATCGCCGCGTGTCATGCCGGGAGGGGGGACACTGCACGTCCACAAATCATCCCAGGACTCACCGGCTAATCTAAAATGGTAAAATCAGAGTTGTTTATGCTTCAATATGTTATAGGTACTTTTGTACGATTTTATTCTATAGGTACTATTTTACCCTTTTATTTTGAGAATAAAATAAAAAATGGTTTTTAGTCTACCATAGTCATTCAATTTCTATACAACACTGCTATAATTCCCTTCCCATCCCCAATTCCCCCTCCCTTTGTCCATTCCCCACTCCTTCCTATTTGTCTTAATTACATGATACAAATGTTATAGATTGAGTTGAAGTTCAGTGATTAAAATAAGCATTTGATCCCCAAGCAAAACACGACTTAGTACTTGGTGGAGAAACCCTTGTTGGCAAGCACAGAGGTAAGACATTTCTTGTAGTTGGTTACCAGGTTTGCACACATCTCAGGAGGGATTTTGGTCCACTCTTCTTTACAGATCTTCTTTAAATCCGTGAGGTTTCTTGACTGTCACTTGGCAACTCGAAGTTTCAGCTCCCTCCACAAATCTTCTATAGGATTAAGGTCTGGAGACTGGCTAGGCCCCTCCATGACCTTAATGTGCTTCTTCTTGAGCCACTCCTTTGTCGCCTTGGCGGTATGTTTTGGGTTATTGTCATGCTGGAAGACCCATCTTCAGTGTTCTGGCTGAGGGAAGAAGGTTCTCCTCTAAGATTTTACAGTACATGGTCCTGTCCATTGGCCCTTCAATGCCGCAAAGTCAGCCCGTACCTTTTGTAGAGAAACGGCCCCAAAGCATAATGTTTCCACCTCTGTCCTTGACTATAGGGATGGTGTTCTTAGGGTCATAGTCTGCGTTTTTCTTCATCCGAACAGAGAGAGTCGAGTTAATGCTAAAGAGCTCAACCACATGTACTGTCATGTACATGTAATGTTCTGTCAGCAGTCTGCCTTTTCACAAGTCGTAGGCTCTTCCACAGCAGAGAGAGAGAGACACCACGGAGTATCAGCATATATGTGCCTGTGCACAGCTGAGACCTAACAATGAGGTCTGGCTACAAAGTTAGAGGTGGACCAAGGACAGTGGACTTTACCCCACCCAAAGCTTTACAATGTTGCTAGGCTACAAGGCCAAAAACAGAACAAAGTTTTTCTCCATATCAGTCATAGACCCTGGAACCCCTCACTATGGGTAGGTAACTGATCAGCCATAACATTGATTATCTTGTTACAATGGCATCTGAAAGTCAGTGACAGGTATAACATGAACAGGGATGACCAGATCTGTGTAGCTGCACCCATTTCCAGGTTTTTGCATCCTCTACCCACTCCACTACCACATTTGGCACTTTTTGGGGGGAGAGTGTACCTAGTTTTGACAGGTACCCACTTCCGGTCAGATGCACCGCAGTAAACTGAGCTGGAAGTTCACCCCTTCCTTCCCCTGCAGTGTTTAGAGACACATCACAGGTCTTGCATAAGACTACGGGACCATTTACAAGGCGCAGCCTTGCTCAAGCATGCGCAGTAGGAAACCAACTGTGAAGCCGCAAGGCTTTACTGCCTGTTTGCCTCTGGCACCCGAAGCCGATTGAAGAATCGGCTCGGGTGAGGACATCACTGGATCCCTGGACAGGTAAATGTCTTTATATTAAAAGTCATCAGCTACAGTATTTGTAGTATTTGCAGGAGCAGGACCTAGGTTCAGGATAAGTCAGCAAGCATAATTTTGGCTATCAAGCCAAACACTGAAGAAAAGGGGAAATGTTGAGGGACTATATACACTCCCAGCAGCTAACATCAGGTGGATACTGATTACTGGGATGTTCTGGGGGACACCTGCTGGTGAACACTGTAACTACAACCTTTTGCTCTGCAAACCACAGTGCCACAAGCAGGTGATCCAGGGGGTAACAGTCAGTGGGATATATTAGGTAGCAAGTAAACATGTTGTCCCTGAAGCTGATGTTTCGAAAGCAGAAAAAAAATTGCATTGCAGATTGTTGTGCACAGGACTGCGTAGCCGCAGACCAGTCAGGATGCCCATGCTGACCCATGTCCACAGCCAAAAGTGCCTACAGTGGGCATGTGACCATCAGAGCTCAACAACAGAGCAATCAAATTAGGTGGACTGGTCTAATGAATCAGGTTTTCCTTTTATATCGTGTGGATGGCTGCTTGTGTGTGCGTCGCTTACATGGAGAAGAGATGCCAGGAAGATGCAGTATAGGAAGAAGGCAAGCCAGAAGAGGCAGTGTGATGCTTTCGGCAATGTTCTGAGAAACCTTGGGTCCTACCATTCATGTGGATGTTACTTGACATGTACCACCTAGATAAACATTGTTGCTGATCAAGTACACCCCTTCATGGAAATTATCTTCAACTATGGCAGTGGCCTCTTTCAGCAGGATAATGCTCCCTGTCACACTGCAATAATGGTTCAAGAATGGTTTGAGAAATACAATGAGTGTGAGGTATAGACTTGGACTTCAAATTCTCCAGATCTCATTTCAATCGAGCATCTGTGGGATGTGCTAGAAAATCAAGTCTGATCGACGGAGACCCCCACCTTGCAATTGCAAGGACTTAAAGGATCTGCTATGGCAGCTGGGTGCCAGATACCACCTTATACCTTCAAAGGTCTATTTGCATCCATGCCTCGAGGGGTCAGGGCTGTTTGGCACCAAAAGGGGACCTACGTAATAGGTGGATGGTCATAAAGCTATGGCTTCTCGGTATACAGTGCCTCACAGTACCAGACGTCTTGGTGTAGGAAACCTGTGCAAGACTGATATAAGTAAATATAAAAAATATAGTGCACACATTTTATAATCCTACACTCAAATTTCCCAATGTAGAACAGCTAATCTGGTGACACAAAAGGTTGTGTCTGTGAGAGGCTGACAGGGAACCACTCATGGTAATGTTCAAAAGGCGGTACACTGAAAGTTCCATGTGTATTCCTCTTTAGAGTGCACTGGGACTTTTGCTAGTTCTACAACAATCCTCTGGTTGGGACACTGGAGCCCATCAATATTTACTCTACACTAAATAATAGCCCCAATTAAGGATGAATACCTTGAACTAATATTCAGTAATCTGTAAATCCAGTCTAGGAGCCAACAGACATTTTTAAATGGAACTTGGCTGGAAAGAACTCTGGGAACTTTAAATTTCAGGTTGGTTTTGATGGTGCTAGCACCAGGAATATCATCCTCCATTTTTACTATAAGGCTGGGTTCACATATGTGCGAATTGAAATGTGGGTTTGTCCACATCCAATTCGCATGACAGATGAATGTGCCCAGCTCGCAATGTAGTCAATTCACACCGGTCCGGCGACAGCCACGATCTGCATTCCGAAAGGATCCGGTGCGTCTTCGGGTCCGATTCAGGTGCAAATTCAGGCAAAAATTCGGACCCGATTTGCAACCTGTACCAGTGAACAGGTACGCACTGGACCCCATGGTGTTAACCGCACATATGTGAAGTCAATGGTAGGTGGAACCTAGCCTTGACCTGGGGAAAAGTAATGAATGGTGTTCAGACCTGTGACATTTGTATATAGTGAAAACATACTCATGAATTTTTTTTACTTGTGTGACTTTTTTTTTCTTGTTATATATATCCTGTAAAATGAATACGTAATATTTTATATACATACTTGAATATGTGAAATTTTAAAGGAGCTGATATTGAAATAAAACTTCATTGACATTTTCTCTCCCCTCTCTGATCTTTGGCTTTACATTTTTATTTTCCTTTCTCAGCTGGTCAATCGCGTTTATTATCAAGCTTGTTTCATTGATGTTTCTAAGCCTCGGTTTGTGGGATCAAACTTGCCGAGTCATAAACCTAGAAGTGGCAGCTGCTGGCTATTTTCTTTAAAGCCATAATCCCACCACTAGCATCCTAATAAAGCTCCGGACTAAACCTTTCCTGCTTTTCTAGTCCTCTCTGACACTTGAGAGGTGGCACTTTAGGTGTTTCTGGGAGTTGTTTTTTTATGGAATGCTGAAGAAAGCGTGCCTTTATCCCCTCAATGTAATCTGCCACACAGGAAGTATGCAACTCTACCGCAGGATCCAAACCTCCTTTAAAAATCTTTAACCAATCTCGAATTTAAAATAAAATTCTTATATGTGATATATTTTTTTTTTTTTTTTTTTTTACTGCAGGTTCCAATATAGTTTATGATAGCATAGTTTATAAACATAGCTTTTTGTCTATTCGTTTATTTAGATATATTTAATAGAATAAGGGCTCGTTCACACCATATTGATTAAGCGGCACTGATCTCAAGGCTGCAGGAAATCAGCAGTAAATTAGATGCATTAAAAAATATAAAAGAAAGGTAAGTAAAAACAGCATTTTAATTAGAAAAATGGTTTTATTCCCAGCGTTTTGGCAAACTATAGATCATTCAGTTAGGACATGGATCTACTTAAAGACAGTTTGTATGCACACTGAATATATAACAAAACCATAGTACAATTCCATTAAATTGAAACGAACCACATTAAATATGAAGTTATAATTTATATTCTGTTTCTAATGTGGCTGCATTATAAAATGTCAGTGTATTTACTAGAAAGAAGCCTTTCTATGGAAAAGGAACTTTGCTGTCCGTTTCCAATACCTCTAACAATAAAACAAACCCCAAATGAAGTAATTAAAATAGTTGTACCTTTATTGTCAATTCATTTTCTTCTTGTGTCGTCATAATTGAGCAAGTGTGAGTGCTGGTTCACATTAGTTCGATTCAGGAACCCTGCGAGTCTTCGCTGCAGATTCTCCCATCTTACCTGACTTGCATGGCAGTTCACACTGCCATATGTAAACTGCTGGGATTGTCAATACAATGTTAATGACACCCCCATTTCAGCTCGCATTTCATACTGCAAGCTGACAGTTCGGACATGAATCAGATCGCATGGGTGTGCACCGATTCCGGTGCAGGCCAAAAAAGGGTCCTGTGTGAGTTTGGTCCAAATGCGTTGCAGATTCAATCATACTATCTGTATGGCTGAAATCGCATCACACGGACTTTGCATGTGATTTGCACTGCAGTGAACTGGCACTGAGACAGGAAAAAAAAGAGCTGCTTTGTTTCTGTAATCCAGTTTTTTGTTTTATGCCTACTTTTCTGTCAGTAACGAGCAGTGAAACCTATATTCTTCTAGATTGGACTAAGTAGCTCCCAGTAACTTTTTATCACCGAAACAAAGAGTGATGGGAAATTCATGATTTTGCAGTTGTCGCAGAACAGTAGGTGAGGATAAATCTTCCGGTGGGGACACCTGTTCTTCAGCAACTGCCACAGCGAGGGAAACTTACAACCTCTCACTACCCCGCACCCCAGCGTATTTCAGCCTGATATAGACTTTGACGGGCAGAGGGCCTGGACACTGCACATGTGCTTTTCAGGTGCACTAAGGCTACATGTACACGGGAGGTTTTTCAACCTCCCCCTGAACGACTAAACTTGACAGCTAGAAACTGATTTTTTTTTTTTTTAACCACTTGACAGCTGGGCACTTAAACCCCCTTAACAACCAGACCAATTTTCAGCTTTCAGCGCTCACACTTTGACAATTACTCAGTCATGCAACATTGTACCCATATGAAATTTGCATCCTTTTTTTCACACAAATAGAGCTTTCTTTTGGTGGTATTTAATCATTGCTGGGTTTTTTATTTTTTGCGCTATAATTAAAAAAAGACCGAAAATTTTGTAAAAAATGAATTTTTCTTCGTTTCTGTTATAAAATTTTGCAAATTAGTAATTTTTCTTCATAAATTTTGGCCAAAATTTATACTGCTACCTATCTTTGGTAAAAAAAAAAAACAAATTAGTGGATATTATTTGGTCTTTGTGAAAGTTATAGAGTCTACAAGCTATGGTACCAATCACTGAATATTGATCACACTTGATTTACTGACAGCCTATCTCATTTCCTGAGACCCTAACAAGCCAGGAAAGTACAAATACCCCCAAAAAAACCCCTTCTTGGAAAGTAGACATTCCAAGGTATTTAGTAAGAGGCATGGTGAATTTTTTGAAGTTGTAATTTTTTCCCACAATTCTTTGCAAAATGAATTTTTCTTTTTTTTTTTTTTTCCCCAAAATTGTCATATGTTAACAGGTTATTTCTCACACCCAGCATATGCATACCACAAATTACACCCCAAAATACATTCTACTACTCCTCCCGACTATGGCGATACCACATGTGTGACACTTTTACACAGCCTGGCCACATACAGAGGCCCAACATGCAGGGAGCAACGTCAGGCGTTCTAGGAGCATAAATTACACACATAATTTCTTGACTACCTCTTGCACTTTTGAAGGTCCTGGAGCACCAGGCCAATGGAAACGCCCAAAAAATGACCCCATTTTGGAAAGCTAACACCCCAACGTATATTCTAGGAGGCATAGTGAGTCTTTTGACCATGTCATTTTTTCCACAAGTTTTTGGAAAATGTGGAAAGAAAATGAAAACGCATTTTTTTTTTTTTACACAAAGTTGTCCATTTATACAATATTTCTAACACACAGCATGTACATAGCAAAAATGACACCCCAAAATATATTCTGCTACTCCTCCCGAGTATGGCGATCTGTCTCTTGTGACACTTTTACACAGCGGGA
>BLSH010461791.1:755103-893198 GCA_018402905.1 Glandirana rugosa | reverse complement strand
AAAAAAAAAAAAAAAATTTTAAAAAAAAAAAAAAAAAAAAAAAAAAACACATTACACAGGTTTTTTAAATATTTTATTAAATCAGCTTAGGCTTCTCCCCTCTCTGCCTTCTTTCTTCTGCTCTTTTGCAGGGTCTTCTTTCTTCTGAGGGGTCTTCTATCTTCTGCTCTTTTGCCGCTGTCTTCTCCCTCTGCTCTTCTTCCCATGTTGACACACCGCGATCTCCCGGACTAATGCGAGCTCCGCGCTCTGCATTGACTGACTTTTATAGTGGTACGGGGGTTGGGGCCACACAGACATCATCCGGAGGCCCTGCCCCCTTATGTCACCGTCCCATCATGCATTGGGTGGTGACATCATAAGGGGGAGGGGCCTCCAGATGACGTCAGTGGGTGGCCCCCCATGCCAATATAAGTCAATGCAGAGCGCGGGGCTCGCATTAGTCCGGGAGATCGTGTCGTGTCAACATGGGAAGAACAGCAGAGGGAGAAGACAGCGGCAAAAGATGAGAAGAGCCTGCAGAAGATAGAAGACCCCGCAAAAGAGCAGAAGAAAGAAGACGCCAGAGAGGGAGAAGAGCCATAGATGGGAGAAGATCCTGGAGCTGATTTAATAAAATATTTAAAAAACCAGTGTAGTGTTTTTACACTTCTTTTTTTTAGGTGAATGGGTAGGGGTACAATGTACCCCATACTCACTCGCGTAGGGTGGGGGGCCGGGATCTGGGGGCCCCCTTGTTAAAGGGGGCTTCCGGTTTCCGATAAGCCCTCCGCCCGCAGACCCCGACAACCACCGGCCAGGGTTGTTGGGAAGAGGCCCTTGTCCCCCCATGCTGAGGGCATGCGGCCCGGTATCATCCAGGAGGGGGGTCGCTCGCTCGTGCCCTCCCTTTCCTGACCCGCCAGGCTGCATGCTCGGATAAGGGTCTGGTATGGATTTTGGGGGGACCTCACGCCATTTTTTTTTTTTAAATGGCGTGGGGGTTCCCCTTAAAATCCATACCAGACTGAAGGGTCTTTTATCATTGGGGGGGGGGAACGCAATTTTTTTTTTCATTTATTGTGGGGGTTCCCTTCAAGATCCTCAGCACACAAGTCGCACTGCAAGTCGGATCATCATACAACGTTTTTACAGCTTGTTTTTACAGCTCCTGGAAGCACCTACTGTTTTTTTCTACTGCCCCTAAACCAGTGGTTCTCAACTCCGGTCCTCGGGACCCACTAACAGATCAGGTTTGCAGGATAACTGAAATGCATCACAGGTGATATCATTTGCTGCTCAGTGATTGTAGTATTCTAGTCTGCATCTCCCCAAGGTAATACCTAAAATCTGGCCTGTTGGTGGGTCCCGAGGACTGGATTTGAGAACCACTGCCCTAAACGCTTATGCCTCCAAACACCACTGACAGTTTGTGTGCATGGACACACAGGCTAACGTGGAGTTGCTTTTAGAGGAGGTTAAAAAAACGTCAAACGCCCCGAACAGCAGCTGTAAAAACGTCTTGTGTGTATGAGGCCTCATAGTTGAGTTGAAATCCCCACTTTTTCTTTTCTTTTGTACTTAGTGTTTACCGTTCTGTTTCGCTGGCCATTGTAGCAACACTTGTCATGTCGGAGCTGTACGAGCTGTGCCTCTTGTCATTCACTAAGAGTACAGCTGTGGTCAGTTTAATGAGGGCGCTTGTGACGAGTACTCATGTTTTGTCAGTCTGAGAACTTGTACTCGTCATTTATTTCAGTGTATGACAATAATGTACGTTACGCCTGGCTATTTCCAGACATTCCTTGTGTAACAAAGAAGAAGCAGGTTTGATCATTAGTGTTCGCTTACAGAGTTTGGATTCATGGCAAATATGATAGTATGATCCCTTGGTTGTGGCCTGTAAAAGGGTCATGTGTATGAATTCTAATGTAAAAGTAGTCAAAGACAGCTGTCTTGTGAAAAGGAAGCATTCTGCATGTTCATGCTGGATTACCTGGACCTGCCAGCCTTTGTATGCTGCCTGCTGCAAAACTCCATAGAAAAGGAATCTGTTCAGCGTGTTAGAAAATCTGTAGTATAAGGCCCCTTTCCCACGGGCGTTCCGATCAGGTTTTTCAGGCAGACCTGATCGGATGCTCCATTGAGCCCTATGGAGCGGTGGATGTCAGCGGTTACTGCTAACAGACCTGCCTGACGCCCCAGTGGGAAAGGGGTTTAACATGTAACAAATGGGTGCTATCCAAAATTGGAAATACATTTTAAGAAGCTAATCTTGCTGAAGAATCTTCTGTATCCAGCAAGGTGCATGCTGATGGCAAGAGAGAGCAGAGTGACAGAAATGAGCTCATTAGTCTTCTGCTTCTTTTCTTATCGCACAGTCCCACGGTAGGTGTGAAGGAGATATGTAAGTGTTACTGAAGGGCAGTAAAGAAAAATCTGCCAGATCTATGTGGTTTAGCAGAGCTGTGTAAATCTCAGAATTGAATGGATGTGTTTAAACAGTGTATTATAGCTCTATGCCTTGCTCGGTATTGTTTGCTTTCAGTCTTGTGGTTTAGTCGCCATCTTTAGTGAGGGCATTGCATTCTCTGGAGCTGGGCACATGTGCTATTATTATTGCAGATGATGATTACATAGTTGTGAAATAATTGTAGGAGGTGTGCCCTAGGCTGCAAAGGGATACATTACATTGACTTACAATTTTGGGCTCACAACTGCTGTAGTATTTTTAGGGTTATTAAAATTGTTCATGGATTGATTAAACACCAGTTGTAAAGGGGTTGGAAAAAATCAGGCTAGAAAATCAACATGCCATCCTTTTTTTTTTTTTTTTTTTTTTTTTTTTTTTTTTTTTTTTTTTATATATTTGTTTCTTTACAGCTGTGTATTGAGCTTGTGTTATGGAAGCAAAGCATTGTCCTCCAAAATATTCCTGTTTAGTTTAGTTCTGGAGCGGCCTGCATTCAGAATGAATGAAAGGGGCAGAGCTCCACAAAGGGGTATGATTTAGAGCAAATAAGCATATATTTCAGGTGGGGTTTATGTAGCTAGAAGACAGTGCTTAAAGTTAAGTCCTGGTACACACACTGGGATTTATACAACCCTGTCATAGCAAACAGTAGTTTGTGGGAAAACTTCAAAACGACTTGAAAGTGTCATGACGTTTTGACCTGGGGTATTGGGCAGAACAGGGAGGCTGAAAGCAGCTTCATGTATGTTCCCTGCATCCTAATTGGTATGAGTTAACATATAACATAAAATACTTCTCAGGAACCCATTATTTGTAGATTTATTGAAAACTACCTGGCATTATATTCCTCTAGGGCTGCGTATGGTGAGTCTGACCTTTTTGTAGATACCTTGATGGGATAAAATTCTCCACTTTAGATACCTCAGTTCTGGACAGCCTGGACCAGGACATCTCATTTGAAGACAAGCCAGGATCAATATGCCATCTTCAACCTGCCAAGGCCCCAGGAGTAGATGGAATTCCTGTAGAATTGTATTTTCTCTGTGTAGTGCTGCTGGCACCTATACTCACTGCCCTGTTTGGCCATTTCACCCCTCAGTGATCTCTCCCCCGAAGTCTGTCTGAGGCTCTTATGTTGAGGTAAGGACCAGGACCCGGAGGACTGTGCATCATGTATGCCTATCTCGCTGCTCAATGTTGATGCAAAGACCAAGACCAAAGAGCTGTCAAAGGACATCAGGGGCAAGATTGTAGACCTGGTATTTTTTATTTTGTATATCTCTTCCTTTCTTTTTTTCTTTATGCATCGTCATGTTAGCTAATGTGCCCTTTTACATGCAGACGTTAACATCTGCAATGTCCTAAACTCCTTCTAGAAAAGCATTTTGCATATTTTAGATACGTGTAATCGCTAGAACAAGTCAGTGTTCTGCGCAAATAATTACATGCCAAAATTAGCATTTTTAAGCTGGATTTTTCAGACCCCTGCTAACAGAATGATCCAGTATACATAGGAGTATACATGCATATGCGCATGATGAGTAAGTCTTGCAGGGCGTGCTGGGGGCGACGAAAGCAACCAGGTACGTAGAATTACAGACAAAATGAGTGACAAAAAGGGTTTAAATTGTGTCTAAACCCAAAATAAAAATGTAGTACTACTGTTTACCAATACTCTGCTGATTAGGGGCACATTGTTTTAGCAGGCAAGATTTTTGTAAGGATTTACCTGTCCCAAGATGTGGTGGCTTAATTAGTTGTCATTTTTAGGCTTTTTTCCTTTACTTTTACCTGGTAATTCGTTGAATAACACACTTTCTGTGGTAGGGTGGCTACGCTCACTTCCCCACAATATCTACAAAAGGAGCCATGTTTGTCACCTTGATTTGCTCCTCTGATTTAGGCCTCATACACACGGGCGTATATAAAAAAATAAACAAAACGTCGGGCCCGACGTCAAGGAAAAAAAGGCGACGTTTTTCGGCGTTATGTATTGACGTTTTTCGGCGTTAGTGAGCGTCGGCGTCAATAGGCGTCAATAGGCGTTTTTTAAAACAAAATCATCCCTCTGCTATTTTTCAACCTAAAAACGTCGGCGTCAAAAAACGCCGAAAAACGCCGGTATAATAATAGGTGGCATATGGTGGCATATGTTGGCGTTTCTTGGCATATTGTGGCGTCGGCGTCAAAAAACGTCAAAATGTTACAGCCTCAGAACGCGATGGCCATGGGTTCTACTTTCTGCTCACTAACGCCGACGCCACCTACAGCTCAGAAACGCCGACGTTTTTATGGGGCCATTGACTAACATGGAGAGCTGCAAAAAACGCCAGAAAACGCCGGCGTCAAAAAACGTCCGTGTGTATGAGGCCTTATAGTGGCAAAATGTCTTCCTCTTTTTATCTCCTTTACATGGAGAATGGCGAAATTGGTAATTTACAGAACGGAGATGTGATTTTGTGCTTACAGGAGGTTGATAAGGACACTGCATTTCCGGCAAGATCAACAAGCAATTTCTTTACTTGCTGAAAATGTTCTAAGCCTGAAAGAAAATGAATGCAGCCACCAAGTCTAAGGACTGGTAGCTTGCAACATATTACATTTTATTTATTAGATTATTATTAGATCGTCTGAAGGTGGACAAAGTAAGTCGGACAGATTGGGGTAGAGCATTGTTCCGAGTGACTGAAGGTCTGCTTTAACTTGCAAGCCAGCCAGCTGAATAAGATTACAAACTGGAGTTGTGCAGTTGGTAGGGTGTGACCTCTGGGCAGTTTAAATGCACAATTTCCATGTTTGACTAAAATATTCCTTTAATGACAGCTGGCTCATCACCATCGTGGCTGCCTATGCTGGGCAGTAGAATAATAGTCATGTTTAATGAAATCCAGTGCCAGCCTCTGTAACTAAATGAGAACACCCAGTCACCAAGTACATTTTTGGATTATGTGAATTTTATAGCATTTTGCTCCCTCTGATGTAAAACTGATAATAAAAGGCCTTGCAGGCAGTAATCAGCAGTGTTTCTTTCCTCTCTCTGATTGTGTTTGTGATACTGCTGGAGATTTGCTGGTCCAGCCAATCCTTGATTTAAAGTGTTACAGAAATCGGACCAGCAAGGCTGAACTGTAAACAATAAAATATTCAATCTGGGAAATAGAAAGCATATATGAATCCTGAAACACAGTGATTAAAGGTTTTATGTAGCGATGCAAATTAATTGCAGCTTTTGGGTTCTCTTATGTGTTGGACTGCAGCGCGAAATGAAAAGGATCTGTATTAACGTGGAAATGCCAAGTCATCAGTGCTCGTATTAGATGAGAAGAGTTAATGAGAAGTGTTCTCAGCAGTTCAGACGGGTTTCTGCTACAAATTCATGACTAGTTCCACTCAGAATGGTTTTAATTTCATGACTTTGATTTTGGTTTTCTATCTGATATTAGAATATGTTTGGAGAAGTAAATGCTGTTTGAAGAAGTGAGCAATGTAACAGCCTCATTGGAAAGGTCAGTCCACCTAAAACTAACCTTCCAGTTTTGGTAGGTGCTGACTAATTAAAGGAACCTGGTCTGAAAGGAAATATGGAGGTTGCTATGGTCAATCTCATCCTGAAAATGCTAGTGCCTGGCTTGTCCTAAAGATGCTTTGGCTTCTGCTGTTAATGTGATCCATAAAAGAGTAGCGCACAAAATTCTAACTTTTCTGTGACCCTCATTGGATGCATGTTTTTCCAGGACCTGAGACTTAAAAGTGTTGCAGAGCTGGAGCTTTGCTCTCTGTATGGAAACAGTGGTCTCTCTGCAAAATTCTGACATGCCTCCTGCTAAGACCGAGCTAGAAGTTTTCGATCAGCAAGAAATGTGAATTTTGCTGATTGCAGAGCTGTAGGTTTAACTTAAGCCTCTTTCATTTGTGAGACTTGTCCTGCGACTTGAGACTGCAAAGTCGCATGAGAAGTCGTACCACATGATTTCCAATGCGTACCGTTCATATATGTGCGACTTCAAAGTAGTCCCTGCACTACTTTGGTCTGACTTTGGTGCGACTTGAGGTCATTAGACCTCAAGATTACACAGGCGTTGCTTCAAGTCATGTCAAAATCACCCAACTTTCAGGTCACACAAGTGTGAAAGGGGCCGTAGCATTAAGTGTGTTGGAGCTCTGCACAGCAGGGCAGCCATCAGAAATTTTGGGGCCCCTTTACACAGCTTTAGACCTGCCCCCCCCCCCTCATCTGACCACCAACATTCCCCAGGACCTGCTCACTGGCCATCCCACCACATCCGCCCACTTGCCAGGGGTGTACACATGTTGCAGCCCCAGTAGGAATTATACACCCTGTCACACTTACCAGGTGTAGCCTGCTAAGCATGACCTATTCAAGTGAAGTGTGCAATGCATGCTAGTGTGGCATCCAAGGGGTTAAAAAAAAAACAGTGCACAGGCAGCACAGCCTCACCCGGTGCTTGTAATAAGACCTCGCACCGAACAATAGGTACTGGAGGTCCCAAACTTGGACCAGTTGTGGCCCTCTCCATTTGACCTAAGTTTGGTATTTTTATCGCATATGGTTCGGGAGAACGGTGTCCCCAAACCGGGTGTCCCCCTCCCATAGACTCCAATGTTAAGTTCGAAATTCACCTGACAATTGCCAGTCAATGACTGGTCACTTTAGGAACCTGGTATGGCGGAATCATGGGTGCTGGAGGTCCCAAACTTGGACCAGTTTTTGCCCAGGGGGCCCTCTCTATGTGACCCAAGTTTTTGATATTTTTATCTCCTATGGTTCAGGAGAATGGTGTCTCCCAGGAATGTTTTTTAACTTGGAAGTTTAGTTGGGCTTTAAAGTATCAGCATGAAATTTTCTGAGCTTGGCAGTTGACTTATTTTTTAAATGATAGAGGTCTTCTAATCATCTCTGCTCTGTCTCTATTCCAGTTTAGGCACTGAAGGTGTTTCAACTGTCATTTTAATTTTACATTTCAGCTTGTGTGCTCAGGATTGCTAGAATTTATAATGGACTGTAAGTTATTGCAAAGAATTTAAAGCCAACCTTAAATAAAAAAAAATCTGCACAGAGGACATTACTTATCACTCCAATGTGTCCCTTGTGCTGCTGGATCCTCCTCTGATTTACCCTCTGAATTTTAGTGGTGGGAGTAGGAAGGGGATCAGAGGAAGAAGACTTCAACTAAACCAGGAGACAGCCATACAAAGGACAGATCAAACTGATAGTAAGTAATGTACTGTGGGCTGCTTATTTAGACTTTTCGTGTAAAAGTTAGGTTTGGACCTGCCCCTTCCTGTCTCCCAAATCTGCCTATTGGTTGATAGTTCTATAAAAGTAACTGGAGGTGTGGCAAAGTTTGACATTCATAGGAAAAGATTTTGTGACCTATATATCTGAATCTACTGATTGTATTAACATGTGACTTCTATAGGCGGTAACCTGTCATTATGCATTTTAATTTAGTTACACCATAGTCTTCCGACTAAATTATTTTGGTTTTGGATAGTATGCAGAAAGGTAAGAGCCTATGTTAATTGTATTTTGCTGTCTGTTTCTCTGCTGGATATCCTTCTGTAACCCAGTGACAAGGGTATTAGAGGAGCTAGCAATAAGGCCCCTTTCACATGAGCGGACCAATTCCTCTATGGAGCGACGGGTATAAACAGACGTGTTGGTTTGCACCTGCGGACATCCAGTCCAATCTGCTAAAACAGAGGGATGAGGAATCCCTTCCCCATCTGTCTAGCGGTTTGGATGGCAGTCAGGTGTAAACAGACAGGCGGTGTGTTTCCATTCAACCGCTCATAGAGGAGAGCGGGCTGTGCCTGTGTCCACTCTGCATAAGTGAAGCGGACATGGACAAGCTGAGCAGGCGGAGTCCACCACACGTGGAACGGGCCTAATAGAAAACGTTGTTGTTGTTTTTTTTTTTGCAACAGAAGCATGGGAGGAACCACAACACCAACAGAGGAAATACTTTCCGACCCACCCAAAATGTTGAGTAGCAGTTGTTTGCAGTCTCAGCTTTGCAAGCAAGTGAAAATTTAACTTGCTGCTTTACAAAAAAAGTTAAGCATCCAGCTTCTTTGTTTACAGGGTGCTTCTGGTTGGATTTTTTTTTATACAAATGAAAAAGTTTGCTTTAGTAAAAAAGGATGATCACTTGAATGTTATCTACAGCACAGTAAATTAGTATTTACTACGGTTGGTATGAGCTACAGAAGAAGCCCAATGGTCCTTCCTTTCATTTCCATACTTGTCCTCACTCTGTTTGACCCCTCTCGTCTTTTCAATAAATTTACAGTTTCAGCAGTTTGGGCCAGTGAAAGGACATAATTGCATTCTTCTACATTTTGAAGCAATTGATATATTCGTATGTATGAGCTCACCTATTTCATTTCCACATTTGTCAAATATGCTTAATTTGTGTCCTCATACTCTGATTTAATTCCTTTAACAAAAACACATGTTTTGTGCAATCTGATATGTTTGAGCACAGACTGTTTCTAATGGCAATCCTCTAATGCCTCCCATCTGTGTGCCTATAAGGATCAGTGGATAGGTATGATACATTGCAGATTATGCATGTCGTCTGCCTCACCACGCCACTCTTGTCATTCATATTATGTTAGTTGATTTAAAGCAGGCAACTTGTTATGTTTATAGAAAACGTGAAATTCTAATGTTACCATATTTTTAGTTAATAGGGAATTATAGATGTTATAACTTTTTATCTCGGCTTGGATTTGGAAAAAGGACAAATGGACCTTGACCCCCGGTGCCCAAACGTGTGGCCCTTTGGCACTTACTGTGCGTCCCTTTGGCACTTACTGTGCGTCCCTGGCAGATTATAGTCTGTTTTTCTGGCCTAGGTGCTTTGTCAGGCATGTGAAGGAAACATTTTATTTAGACTGGGTTCTAGTAGTTATGATTTTTTTTTTCCTATTTCATAATATAAATTGCTGAGAGTAATATAAACTGATATACACATAATTTTAACAGGGCGCAAACATGGAGCATTGATTTGTAGAGGTGCTGTAACAGCAATGACCCTTCGAGGTCTCATGTATAGTGTCTATAGTCTCAGTCCTGTCCATATTCTTCAACAACTCCTATAGCATGTCTGCTGTCTTTGACCATTCCCGTTCTATGTCAGAAGTGTCTGACAGCTTTCTGTAGCATTGCATTTCCTAATTTTCTATCTCGCCCTTTAGTGATATCAGGGGCCACACTTGAGGACTCCTATATCAAGATATTTGACCACTGGACTTTTTTATGATTTCCGTTTTTATATTGCATCTTCTAACTATTGTCAGATTAGATTCCTCCACCCCAACTTCAGTATATGTGATTATTTGATAACGTACACTTTTAGTGCTTTGAGAAATTATAAGCTGCAAAGAAATAATGGGGCCAGTAGGAAAATGTATATGGCACCCTTGTGTTTTTCCTAGTTAGTAAGATTTTATGCCTCCTATTCAAGTTAAGCTTTTTGCTGCATACATGAGCAGACTACATCTCTTCAACTGCTATCATTTATCACTTCTATGTGTTTTGAAGGTTTCTTCTTTATGAAAGTCGAACTGCCTTGTTTGGGGGTCGGTTTGTTATTTTAATAGATCTGTCATCTCTATCTAAAGTTGGGCTTCCCAACCTGGCTCTTGCCCAGGTGGCTTTGTCGTTCAGACACAACCCTATGCTATATGGTCTGACAAATGTGTTTCTCTGACACCCAGATCTTGTATCAGTCCGTGAGTCTCCCTTTCTGATGAAAGTATACATATGCAGATACAGCAGGAAACTTAGATTTTTTTATTTCACCCCACCTGCAAAATTACATGGGGCATTTCAGTCTAGCGGGGAGTTGGCTTTAACCATAGGAAGTCCCAGGTTGTGGTAGATAAGGCCTAAATTTGCCCTGAGAGTGGATGCTAAATTAGGGACTGGAACTTGTGTCCTCATTTTATGGACAAGTAGTGTTTTTTCTTGGCTTGCAGGAAGACCAACCATATTTCCTTCCTTCCTTCAGTGTAAAATATGATAATGATGCATTAGCTTAGTAGCCTGGGCTAGTAGCAGAATTTTTGTGAGCATTGTATAGAAAGCTAATAGTTTTGGGTTTTTATTTATAATATTTTACCTTTTACATTTTCACCACTAATGGTGAATTCCATATTCTAACCCCAATTCCAAAAAACAGTTGGGAGGCTGTGTAAAATCTATATAAAACCAGAATGCAATGATTTGCAGATTTTGTAATCCCACATTTTATTCACAAAAGAAAATACATCAAGTGAAGAGAAATTGGATTGGCTGCACTCCCATTCAAAAAATATCAAAGTTCCTTTATTAAATGTATAAAAGCACAAAACCGGTATAGGCAGAGAAAAAATCAGGTAGGTTGACGCGTTTCACACTTTGGAATTGCTTTGTCAAAACCATAATATTGCATGCCCATGGCGTCCACTTATAACAGTTAAATCACTTCACTAAACAGGTGTAAGCCATTCGGAGCATCAGGCAAATGCAAAAAAGAAAAACCTGGCAGGGGCTCTCATGTCCAAAGTACACCAAAAAAAAAGATGGAAAACAGTGGAACAATGAGAGGCTCCATGCAAATATAGCACCCTCTTCAGCATGGGGGCCACCTCACCCCTAAAAATGCAAAAAGGGGGAGTGCTGGATAATCCCTGGCCGAAGAGAGAAGCAACATTTGACAATTGACACATGAGCATATAAATAAACTGAACAAAACAAAACTCCCCACGGAACTGAAAATCCCCAAAAAGGCCATATCAGAGTAAGACAACCAATCAAAATAAACTACAAAAATTCTAATGCAAAATGAACAAAGCCTGATCAGGTGTAGAAGTGAGTCAAATCCAACTCAAAGTTCATGCCTTTGGGAATCCTGTTATTTAGGGTGAATATCCAGAACGCTTCCCGTTTTACACATTATTCTGAATTTGTCACCCCCCCACTAGGTTTAGTGACCCTCTCAATGCCCTGTATCTGCAAAAGACTACTGTCCCCATCGTGGATCTGATTAAAGTGATGTGCCCACATTGGTGCCATCCTTCCTGTGTATATTGCCCAGTTGGTCATTTAAATGGTCCCTCAACCTCTTGGTAGAACGTCCAACATACTGTATATTACAGTCTGTACATGTGATAAGATAAATAACATGCCAAGTATTGCAGTTAATAAAAGACTTGATTTTGAACTTTCTACCATTGGTGGTGGACTGAAACTGATCCCCTTTTAATAATACACGGACAGCATGGGCAGTTATTAATGCCATACTTGTAGTTGCCTACAAAATCGAGCCAGTTCTTGGATCAAGTCCCTTACCTGAACTCACTAGGGGACACTGAATTGCTCTGAGAAGGTGCCTGACGGGACATCACCCTGAACCCCTTGAACAAAATCTTGGCATATATCTCATCCTCGAAGAGGATGGGAATGTGCCGGGTGAGTATGTTTTTAATCTTAAAGTCCAAACTAATTGGAGTGGAGAAAACAGGAACATTAACCTGATCATTTAGTTGTCTTATTTCTCAAAAGGGCCTCTCTATCTGTGTTCTCCGCAATCCTAACAGCTCTATTAACTATATTATTGTTGTAGCCTCTACTTAGTAACCTATCCCTCATCAGCCCTTTCACTGTCTGGAAATCTGTCTCCTCGCGACATACCCTACGCAACCTGAGGAACTGTCCTACAGGTATGCCGTGGGTAACATGGCGGGGGTGCCCTGAGTCTGCCCGAAGCAAAGTGTTCCCAGAATTGGGCTTCTTATACATGTTGGATTAATACGGCCATTCTACTTGCTTTGTCAGCTTTTGTTGCCCTGTCCCAACTTTTTTGAGACGTGTTGCTGCCATCAGTTTGACCTTTTTTTTCCCCCTAAAAATGTATACATTTTCTCAGTTTAAACATTTGATGTTTATTTCCTTTTGTGACTAAAAGAAGGGTTTATGAGGTTTGCAAATCATTGCATTCTGTTTTATGCAGATTTTTACACAGTATCTAAACTTTTTTGGAATTGGGGTTTTAATATAGATTTCACCATTAACGGTGGGTTTACAGCACTTTCTGGGGTTTCTAAAGAGGGAACACAGCAGTATCTTCTCTCTTTGTGACTGTTAGCTGATGTGCAATATGTTAACCTTTTTCTTTAACTAAGTGGGTAAGAGCTAAACGACAATACCTGGGAGATTTTAATTTTATGCTTATTGTCAATTTTCTCCTTTAGCATAAGATTAACATTTTCAATGGGATATAGGCTTTAAATACAAAGTCTATTGCTTGTTGATATTGGTTTATTTGCAAGGCTTGACCTCCCATCTACTCCTGAGGCAGTGGTAAATGTAGTACACCGAAGAGATCCAATTATATATGTCAGGAAAAACCTATAGGCAGTTTTCACACAACAATATTTGTAAGAGAGCTTACCATTTCTGCTAATAACTGGACAAAATGCATGTACATGAGAGAATGCATTGTTTTCAGCAAGGCCAATTCATACCTACAGTACTGGGAATGTTTAGATTAAAGCTTAGGTCCGCCAGGGAAAAAAAAATTAAAAGTCAGCAGCTACACATACAGTAGCTGCTGACTTTTAATAATAGGACACTTACCTGTCCTGGAGTCCAGCGATGTCTACACCCGCTGACGATCTTCAGATCGGGGGTCGGGTGCAGCTGCATCCATTGCGGGTAAGGGAACCCGGACGTGTAGCATTACAGCTTCACGCCGGGCACCTTACTGCGCATGCACGAGGCTCCGTTGCGCTCTGCTATTGGCTAGGCAGCCAGTAACAGAGCGAGCAGGGAGGAGGGAGCCGGGCTGCTGACGTCAGCGGCCGCGGCGGCCAGCCAGAGCTCCCGAATGTGTGTAAAAGGACACCTGTCTAAAGACAGGTATCCTCTTCCCCCTCCCCCCTGAAAGGTGCCGAATGTGACACCTGAGGGGGGGAGGAATCCAACCAGCGGAAGTTCCAC
Organism: Glandirana rugosa; assembly: GCA_018402905.1. Taxonomy (NCBI): domain Eukaryota; kingdom Metazoa; phylum Chordata; class Amphibia; order Anura; family Ranidae; genus Glandirana; species Glandirana rugosa. The sequence continues at coordinate 879,735 of BLSH010461791.1, read as the reverse complement.
TTCTGGGTGGAACTCCGCTTTAAGGTGGTAGTAAACCCTCCTATCATTTTCAGCCAAGGAAGCTGCCATCTTGGCCTTTGTTTAACCTACAACTGCCATGATGCTGCACATGTGATCAGCTATGACACCACCATTGGATGGTTTGACAGTTTGGTTTAGAGCACAACCAAATGGAGTGTTACATTTCAGCCACGTGCCAGAAATGTAACTGGTTTTTAAACTGTTAACTGGATGGGTTTACTACCGCTTTAAGTATGTTGGAAAACGTCTTCTAGTGTCTTGTTGACTGCATTTTCCTATTTGAGTTAAAATAATACTTATTTATAAATTACTTCGAGTTTAGGGTCAAAAGTACCATTTTAGTGTTTGCAGATGACACCAAGCTATGCAGTGGAATAACGTCTCCAACTTACAAGCCAACCTCAATGCACTATTTAATTTGGCAACTATGTTGCAAATGAGGTTTAATGTTGATAAATGTAAAGTTATGCACTTGGGGGCTAAGAATATGCATGCATCGTACATACTAGGGGGGAGAACAGCTGGGCGAGTCAATGGTGGAGAAGGCTCTGGTTATTCTGGTAGATCTTAGACTTAATAATAGCATGCAATGCCAAGCTGCAGTTTCTAAAGCTGACAAAATCCTTTCTTGTATAAAAAGAGATATAGACTCCAAGGAGAGATATAGAATTTTCCTATGTACAAATCATACAGTTCAATTTTGAGTACCTGCTCACAAAAGGGATATCTGAGAACTGGAGAGTGCAGAGAAGGGCAACCAAACTGATAAGAGGCATGGAGGAGCTCATGTTTGAGGAAAGATTAGCTGGGATGAATTTATTCTCTCTTGAGTAGACGATTAAGGGGGATATAATCATCAGGTTTAAATATATATTCGAAGTGGTCCATATAGGGATCTTGGTGTAGAGTTATACACTTTCAGGTCATTACAGAGGACAAGGGAGCACTCTGTATAGAGAAAAAGCAATTTATCCTCCAAATACAGAAAGACTTCTTCACAGTAAGACCCATGAAAATGTTTAATAGACTCTAGTTCTGACCAGCTCAGTAGATTGTTTGTTTTAAAGACAGTGTGGATTTGATTTAAACCATGATTTTAAATCACTAGTAAAAAGGCTTGATTTAAATCATAATTTTTAAAGAGCAACTGTCATCTCTGTCCCGCAGCAGTTCCACCTCTGACCCGCTGTTGACGCTCCAACAGTCCCATTCACTTTAATGGGACGGCTGGTGATGCAGCAGCAGGTGAGTGGATGCCGCTATCAGGCCCAGCCATGATGGATCTGAAATGACTGGTGCTCTTTAAATCTAAGGACTTATTCTTGCTGATAATTAGAATATTTAATATTTGCAAACAAAATAAAGGTTTCCTATTTAGAAATAGCGATATCAGAACCAATTCAATCATACAGTTTGTAGTGAACATAGATTTGCAAAACCGTGGGATAAAGGAATATTCCTGAACTATGTTTTATCTCATGGTTTAATGTGAAATTGTGTGAATGCATCAATGCAGTGCATTTTATCTCAGCTTGCAGAGCTTGGATTCCTTGGATGAGTTTACAAAAATGTAAATATTGCAGAATACAGGCGGTCCCCGGGTTACAAACAAGATAGGTACTGTAGTTTTGTTCTTAAGTTGAATTTGTTTGTAAGTCAGAACAGGTACATTTTTTAAGCGTAGCTTCAGCCAAAAAATCTATTTTTAAGCTATTTGGATAGCATAGGGAAGGGTTAACACCCCTGTAATGTTTGTTTTGCTCTCTATGTTTCTGTTCAGAAGATTTCACCTCGCTTCCTGTCACAATGATAATTGGATTTTGAAAATTTGGGGTTTTTTTGGAAACAAACCTTGGTGATAAAGCATCAGTGGAGACATCTTTTTCCCATAATAACTCTTACAGGAGTGAATTTCCCTTCCTAGGGGGAGATTTCCTGTCACTCCCTGTTGTCTCCCTCCATTTGTAAGTAGGAGTCGTTTGTAAGTCAGATGTTTGTAACTAGGGGACCGCCTGTATACAGCCTCAGGCTACATAACTAAGCTCCATTTCATGCTGAATTAACTCAATTATTAATGTATCTTAAATAGAAAACTATCTTTAGATAGATTTTTACTCCAAAAGCATTTTACTAAAATACATTTGATAAAAATAAAAAAAATCCAATTCTAAATTTAAAAAAATCTGATTGATATATATATATATATATATATATATATATATATATATATATATATATAATAATATATATATATATATAATTTTTTTTTTTTTTTTTTTTTTTTAAATCATTGAATTTTTTTTATCCACCCTGTTTAAAGAAGAACTGGATTTTAATGGATACTAACATTTATAGGTAATACCAGGGGTAGTTGATCCAGGGAATATCACTAGAGTTTTTTGGATCATGATTTATTTATTTATTTATTGCCTTCCTCTGGATCAGCTGTGTGTATAGGAAAGTGTATATGGAGGTTTTCTATTGGGAACTAGATGGACTTGTGTAAATTTTCAACCTGACTATGTCACCATAAAAGCACATCTGGCCCTACCTGCGATAATGAGTGTTAAAATGCATTTGCCTGGTGTGACTGAACTAAATTCAAACTTCACTGGCCATTCAAGTGCATTTGTTGAGATCCTTCAAAATGAGTACTGTGTGGGAGGGCATCCCTCGATCACGTGATCAGTCATTGTTGGCATGAACACCATATATCCAGCATCCTTTTTAGACAAGCAGTGTTCTAGGCAAAGTTGGGAGATTCAGTACAGCTAACATAGGGACCTTCCAGGGAATGTCCTATCCCATGCAATAGCTTGCCTGTATTTTGACCGCCAGCTCTGTGCTGGTTTATGAAAGAGGCAGTGAGCTAGCTCAAGTTGGAGAGAAATGAGAGTTCAAAAGTGTAGAAGTCACTTCTGCCACACCAACTGACCCAGAAAGACTGTATAGAAAGGAAAAGGAAGCTGTCACAAACTAACATAAAACAGGAGAAAAAAAAATTGCTTATTACATCTGCAGCCCTCACACGGAAAATGTAAATGTCAGCAGCTACACATACTGTCACTGCTGACTTAATATTAGGACACTTACCTGTCCTGGAGTCCAGCGATGTTGGCACCCCAGCTGATGTTTCCATCGGCTCTCAGGTGCTGTGCCACCATAGCCTGTAAGGGAAACTGGCAGTGAAACCTTGGGACTTCACAGCCGATTCCCTACCGTGCGTGAAGCGTGCTGCACTTTCTGAATGGCCCGGTGGCGGGAAAGGAGGAGGGGGGCCAAACTTCTGACAGACCTCGCCGCGGCAAGGTCTGACTGAAGTGGGGAAGGGTAACTGTCATAACAGAGATGACGACAGATAAGCGGAGCTTTCACTTTTGGGTGGAACTCCGCTTTAATGATTTCCCAAAATCGTTATATTCAGGGCATGCTGTGGATGACAACAGTCACAGCTGCTTCTACTCTCAACCAAATTGTCAAGCCATCAAATAACTGGTGTTAACTTATCACATGTGCAACACCATGGCAACTGATCAAACCGAGGCCAAGATGGCAGCTTCTTTGGCTGCAAAGGATAAAGGAGGTTTTGGTGCATAAGAGGTGTTTTCTGCTGGGGACAGATCGCAAAAATAACAGACTATAAATTATCACTCACTCTTTTGAATTCCCCCCCCCCCCCCCCCGAATTATATTATGTGACTGCACATTTTGATACAGAATTTGAAATGTACATCCTTATGGTACCTGATTTTCGTGGTGATGTTCCACATACATTTGTAGATTGTTTGTTTGTGTAGCAACATGGCTGTCTTTATTTCAGGCATATAGCCAGCCTCCCTGCTGAACAGCTTGTGAGATCAAATCAGTAACTGGCCAAAAACTTTGAATGTGTATTGTTCTTGGTCTAAGCAGATGTCTTGCACTGAGAGGAACATCAAAGCATGATCACCTTACAGCACTGCTAAGGCAGAAGAAGAGCCTGCTTGTTCAATGGGGAAATGTGGCTGTGTGTGTGTGTGTGTGTGTGTATCTATCTTTACATACACACACTTTGCATAGAAGCAACCTTTTTAGAACACTTAGATGCGATTCAGTAAAGCATTTCCAACAGTTTTTTGGCGACTGTGCCAAATTCATGAGAGCCCTGCAACTGTTTTTTTGCCATTTCTGATGCTTGCCACAAATTCAGGTTGTTCTTTTGTGCAACACTTTTACATTCTGGCCAGCGACCAATTCCTTAAAGTGGGCCATCACTCTCAACGTGATGTTGCCTCCTCCCCACCCCTTTTTACCTCCGCTTTGCAAATCTGACCCACCCTCCATGCATATCACTTACCTAGAGGAATGACAAGCATTTTGCCCGCTGTGTCTCCTGGGATATGTACGCCATATATCCCAGGAGGCATAGTCTATCACTGAGTAATGAGGAGGATGACCAATAAGAGCCTCAAGATACCTGTCATGTAAGAAGATGCTAGCGCATGAAAAGAGAAGCAGATCACAGCAGGACAATGCTGGATCCGTCGGGTGGGCGAGTACCTTAACTGTGCCGGACCCAGAACCAGGTAAGCAGGAGTTAAAGAAAAAAAAAAACAGAGGTCCACAAAGCACAGGAAGATAAACGCTATATTGGAGATAAGAAAGGTGGAGGAAAATGAGACCTTTCCCATGTGGAGTAAATAATGCAGCATGTGCAAGTATTCATATACGACTTGTCAACAGGAGATCTATTCCTAGTGAGAATCTATGACACTCCTTATGAATTTCAGGGTTACTGTTATATACATACACACACTTGTATTTTAAGTATTTTGTTGTGAAAGGAGGCCTGATTCGTTTCTGTTGGAACCAGTGTCCTCATTCCTTTCCAGAGCAATAGGTAACCAAGTTAATGACTTTCTTCATGGTTTGTAGACGACAAGGCCACCACTGAACACAAGAAGACAGAAGACATACATGCTTGATGTATCAAATGTCATTCATTGCTGCCTCTTCCAATAACCGTTATTAAATAGATCACAAGTGCCATATTCTGCATTATTGACATACAGACACCATCATGTCAGCACCTAGAATAGATTATGGTATAGTTAGCCTGGAATCCTCCAAGTGACGACAGAGTTAATATAGCCTTGGATAGCACTGGTTGGTCTGCATTTGTTTCACAACATTAAAAATATGATCCACATTTCAGAATTTTATGAGTCCTGGATATTTATATGCATGGCTTTTGAAATGATGTACATTGTGTGTAATTTCTGTCTGCCACATCTTCTGCATATGTGGCCTCTTTTTTGTGAAGTCTTTCTAGATTTCGATAGTATGGAGAGAAATTAGAAAGTTTTTTTATTGCTCTGTGTGTCCCTGTTGGTGAGATTCACTCTCTCCATATTTATCTTGGTGACAATTGTCACTGAGGGGTAAAGTGAGTGAAAATGGTCAATTTTGACTTACCACCAGAATAGTAATAAAGGGTAGATCTTAAAATTGAGACACTATTTCTGGTGATACCTGTCTAAGAGGGGATTTCTCTCCATTCTGAAGAGATTTCCATTTTCTCCTGTGGCTCTGGGACAGGAATTAAAGGGAAATCTCGCCAATTGGACAATAACATTTTCTATTTTAACCCCTGCCGACCAGTCACATACCTGGTACGTCTCAGGACTTCAAGTAGCTTATATGGAGATGAAGCCTGCAGTTGCAGGCATCATCCTGGTACAGTTTTTTTTAGAGCCAAGCAGCTCTATTGCTAAAGTAATCCTAGCGACTGACTAACTGCTGGATTGCTTTTACAAGCAATGGGAAGGGACATCCTCCTCCCGCCACCTTCCACGTTTTTACTGGGATCTCCCATCCCGCCGGGAGCCCTGATCAACCAGCCAATGATTCCACGCGCTGATCACACAGCCGATAAAAGACCGGATCTGCTTTGTTTGGCTCTGGGCTATGGTGATCTGGAATGGATGGCCTGACGTTAATTCTAATTTACCCAGATGTAAACTGCGCCATTTTAAAAAATCGAAAGCATTCGAACGCATGCGTCGGTCTCTCACTCACGAAAACAATGATCGTCCCACACTTGGGGTATCACTGCGAACATCATATCATGGGTAGTTTAGCACCCGACCTCCTGTGTAAATCTAAAGTGGTAAAATGTAAAAGCTTTACTTTGCTGTTGCATGAGCGTGTCTAGGACCAGAGCACTTTCTGTGATTCGGGACTGTGTTGCTTTAACTGACAATTGCGCGGTCGTGCGATGTTGTACCCAAACAAAATTTGCTTATTTTCTTCCCCACAAATAGAGCTTTCTTTTGGTGGTATTTGATCACCTATGCGTCTTTTCTGATCACCGATTATAAACAAAAAAAGAACGACAATTTTGCAAAAACTTTTAGCTAAGATACAAATCCAAAAATATATATATATAAAATGTTTTTTTCATTGGTTTTGGCCAATTTATATTCTTCCTCATATTTTTGGTAAAAAAAATCCGCAATCGGCGTTTAATGGTTGGTTTGCGCAAAATTTACCGCATCTACGAATGATGAAAATTAATTTGAGGTTTTTATTGTTTTTTTTACATTTTACTAGTAATAGTGGCAATCTGCAATTTTTAGCAGTACTGCGCTATTGCGGCGGACATGTCGGACCATTTTGACACTTTTTTGGGACCATTGGCATTTATACAGCAATCAGTGCTATGAAAATGCACTCATTACTGTGTAAATGCCATTGGCAGTGAAGGGGTTAACCTGGAGGGGGCACTCTAAGGGTTAACGGTGTTCTAACTGTGTGGGGGCTGGGCTGGCAGAGGGAGGGGAGTGACCACAGCTCCCATATACAGGAAGCCTGTGATCACATCCCTTCCCCCTCTGTCAGAACGGAGATCAGTGTTTATTACACGGACCACCGTTCTGTCACTGCGGGGGGGCCATCGCGGGTAGCCGGCGGAGATCGAGTCCGCCCTACCCGCTCCTTGGCCCCCTCCCCTGGAACACAGTGGGCACGCCTCCGCTCACAATACTCGTTATCGCGGCCACCGTCAGGTGACAGCAGTTTGCGATAACAAACCACTTTGCCACCGTCAAGCCACGGCGGGCGGTTGGCAAGTAGTTAAAGCATGACATGGTATCTATTTACTCTGCGTAACATCTTTTATATTTAACAAAAATTGGGTTATGTATTTTTTTTTTTTTTTGCATTAACCACTTCAGCCCCGGAACGATTTCCCATGTTAGGACCAGAGCACTTTTTGCGATTCGGCACTGCGTCGCTTTAACTGACAATTGCGCGGTCTGCGACGTTCTGCCCAAACAAAATTTGCATCCTTTTTTTCTTCGCAAATAGCGCTTTCTTTGTGTAAATGTCATTGGCAGTGAAGGGGTTAACTTGCGGGGGGCAGTGAAGGTGTTAACTGTGTTCCCTCGGCGTGTTGTAACTGTGAGGGGACTGGGCTGGCAGGGGCACTGTACATCAGCGGTTCTCTGTTCTGGCTCTGTCCCAGGGCATCGCGAGTCACCGGCGGACATAGTCGCCCCCAAGCTGCTGTGCACTAAAGTGACGACTATAAGCGGCGATTCGCGGAACAGAGTGACACTGACGCCACTTATAGTCGTACAGCAGTCGGCAAGTGGTTAAAATTCAAAAAAGTGTTTTTATTTTCCCAAAAAATTGCATTTGAAAAACTGCTGCGCAAATGCCATATTGCATAAAAAATTGCAAAACCCACCAATTTATTCTCGGCTTTAAAAAATATATATATATACTGTTTGGGGATTATAAGGCATTTTCTAGCAAAAAATACAGATTGTTACAAAAAGTGCCAGAAAAGGCATGGTCTTCAAGTGGTGAAAGTTGAACTTTGGCCTCCCATTTATTTTTCTTTTATTTATTACAGGTACTTATATAGTGCCGTTAATTTAAGGAGTGCTTTACATATATATTATGTGCTCACATCAGTCCCTGCCCTCAAGGAGTTTACAATCTAAGGTTACAAAATATATGCTGCAACACTTATGCATACATCTGCACTTGCTGTTTTAGTCCCCCTGCATAGTCCCACAAATGCCTGTTGATCCTGCCAGTGATGTTCACCTAATGCAGCTTGCTGTGATAGAGCAGCAACAGTGCTGCACTGCTCCAAAATTGCGAAGTGCAGTTGCCACTCATGTAGGCTGAGTCTTCCTGCACTACAGTGAGATGAGAAGATGGTGCAAAGAATTATCAACATTGTCACTGCTAACTGACAAACCTGAAGCTTGTCAGTCAGCACCTAACCACATCCAGTCATGTCACTGCTTCCTACATTGACCGCACTATTTTTGAGTTAATGAAGCCTTCCCATTGTGAGCTGCAGTGTCAGACACAAAGGAAGATATGGCTTAGTAAGGAGTGGTAAAGTTTTTTGGTTACTTTATGGGACTTGTGCATCATATAGTAACTGGATTTGGAGCTTGTTTAGACTTGGGTTTGGCCCACTTCATTAGGATCAAATTATGTAGCTGCTGGCTTTTAAGAAACAGACCTTACCCAGCCCATGGAGCCCAGCACTTTTCTCCCCAGAGTGGACTCTTCACCGGGCTTTGGCTCCCACTCTTAGATTTAGGAGTCTGCTCTGACTTCCTGATTTCTCATAGCTGGCTCCCCACTGTGCATGTGCGGGGTATGGTGCTGCTCTAGGACTGGTCCTCCAGCATCCTGTAATGTGTGACATGGGGGTGGCCCAAGTGGACATCATTCGCCTAGGTGAGAATTGAGGAAGTGGGAGCAGGTACTTTAAAAAATAGGTACCTGCTCCTCAAATAATAAAAAACACTGCAAATGTGTTGGAGGCAGGGGAGGAGGAGGATCAACAGTACTTTCACTTTTGAGTCAAGGCAGGCTTTAATATGGACATATGTCAAAACATGTTTTACCTTAATGCATTTTCTGAAAAAAGGTAAAAAATGTCCCACTAACTCTTTAAAAAAATAAAGTTTGCCTTTAGTATTTTAATTTATTTCTCCCTATTTCATGGTCGGGTTATTCTCAGAGGCCAGTGGCTAAAGCGGTACAAAGGCGCACACAAACCAGCAGGATAAATAGAAGAGCAGGTCCCCCTGGCGGGTTGCGCTAAGAACTAGTTGGTCTTCACTAGAACTCCTGATGGAGGAGATGGGTGTAACTGCGTGCTAGTACCAGGTCGAAGCGATCAGGATTGCTCCACTAGAAGGTGAACAAGCCAAAGTGTGATAGCAGATGTAGTAGGTAGGAATAAAGCTGAAATTTAGTTGGGAAACAAGCCTAAGGTTGGTAACAAGTTGTATGGTGGGATCAAGTGGAATAGTAGTCGAGGAACAAGTGAAAGGTCGGTAACTAGTGTTAGAGAAGGTATGGATGGAGGCAGAAGCACAAAGAGCAAGATATTGACAGGAGAAGAGCTCAATAATCTGGCAAACAGGAAGTGCAAAGGCATGGCTTAAATAGGAAGTTCATGGGAGGAGCAAGGAGTTCAAAGTTCACAAGAAAGCAAGGTTGTCCAAGGGATCAGGCAGGGAGCTGTAGAGCAGCCCAGGTGGCTCAGCGAGAACAGCTACTGCCAGATGCAGCAGAGGTCCTGGGTTCAGATTCGGGTCCTGGCACTCTAGCAGCATATGCTTACTTTAACTTTTGCTTCCCCACTCATCCACCAGAAACGAGTTAGAAGTTCCACGTTACACAGGGCTTTAGACACCTGGCATTTTCATTGGCTCCCTGTACTGAATGTAGCAGTGAGTGAAGGAACGATAACTACAGTATATGGATCCGGACAACCCCTAAATGTGTAAAGTATGTTTACTACAACATGGAATTACACCCAAAGCTTTTCTTTTTAATAGCGGTTTTATTTGTTGTGAATTTATTGCTCATCGAATTTATAATGATGATCCTGAGAACTGTAATGGGGCATACAATTCCCCCATAATGGAAAATGAGCTCCTGTAATAACGGTGATGAGAGCGAAACAGTCCTGCTTGTAGGTGGTATACAGTATGCAGTATGGCAGCTGGGTTGTGCCAGGAGCTCAGAGTATGCTGATTGTAAGTGCAAGAGATCCAAGAAAGTTTTTATTTAAAACCAACTGTGAACACTTTCTGTTATAGCAGTGGAGACACTTATGTATGTTATTGTAAAGATTAGATTTAGATAAGCTACCACATGGGAATATCATGAGTACATGTTAGCCAACTGAGAATTTTGTTTCGATCTTTGGGATCCGCTTGCAGGCTAATGACATACGTACATATATATCCGGCTTCTTACTTAAAGAAACCCTGTCACTAGCTTGTACTCCTTAACCCATTGACGTTTTTAACTTTGGTAGTTTCTGTATTTTCCCTTGGTCCTAAACTAGAAGTATCTAAGCCTTTAACTCCAACCAGCAGCTTTCTGCAGCTATGTGGACTCAAAAGTGAAAGCAGGGTGGCCGTCTGATGACCTATCAACCCTCTCTCTTGTCACTACTCCATTCCCAAAATCAAGTGTACCAAATTATCATAGGGTTTGGAATGTCAAGCCCTATGAGCTCAACTGTTTGCTTTATTTGTTCCTACACTATTCTGAATTGTTATGTTGACCAAAAGAATGGCTGCCTATAACGTGGAGCCCTACAGTTCATGCTATTTTGTGATGTGAGTTGTATTGTGTTTCTGAATCTCATTCTACAATCTGCTTGTTTATATTGCTCAGGCAAAAGACTGCTGGGCCACACTGCTCTTTTATTTCTGCCAGGGAAGTGTATTTAGAGAAGCATCCCTTTAAGTGGTCTTATTGACTTTAATGGTGCACTCAAGTTCCACTCGAAGGGGGCATTTATGTTTTTCATCCTGGCAGTACTTGAGCACAGCGCAGCACTCGCCTTACAAAAGGGATTCACACACAATAATTATTGATCTATGAGATCTCCAACAGAACGATAATGTGCTCTTTTGTTGCTGCTTAGCAGCTGCATAAAGGGAAGCTTCACACTGGTCTAAAAAAAAATAAGTGAAAGTCAGCAGCTACAAATGTTAGTTGCTGTTTTTTTTAAGAAAGAGTCAAGGCTTCCATTCTGTGGTACCACCATCTTGGATTTTGGAGCAGAATGTGATTTACTGATGCCTCAGCCCACTTCCCACTGTGCATGTGCCTCACTGCGCATGCACAAGACACTCCAGTACAGTGGGACCAATCTTGTAGCCTTTTGGGGCATGTTATGTATTCAAGGGGGGGGTGCAACATTGTTATTCTTGTCGAGGCGAAACTTGAAGTGGGCGAGGCTACCTGTGAAAATATACCCACTACCTTAAAAAAATAATATATGTGTTAAAGGCTGGGGGGTTGGGGAGAATTGGCGGTGCCTTCCCCTTTTGAGTAAAGTTTTGCTTTATGTTCCTTGGGCTGCAACCACGGGTTTACACCGCAAGTGTAAACTAGACCCAAGAAAGTTTAGGTCGGCAGTTGGCCAGTGTTCGTCCACCACCAGTTAGGCTCTTTGAGGCTCCTTTGAGTCTAGCTCACACAGGCTTCCGCTTATAAAAGAGCAGTGTGAACAGCAAGCTTTTACAAGACATTTACAGAGCTTTCAGCAAGCTTTGTTAAAGCTTTAAAAGTACCATTCCCTCTTTATTTCTCAATAAAAACATATTCAACCATAAAAGTACCATTCCTCTCCAATTTGAGAAAGTTAAATAGATCTTAATGGGAGTGCTGACTGTCACTTTAAGCAAGCTGCTAGCAGGGTTTAGTACCAATTACAGCTTGTTAAAAGCCTGATAAAGTCTGCTGGAAGCTTGTTTTGAAGTGTTAATCAGCACTCCTTTAAGGGATTGTTCACACTAATGGTTGGTGGGCAGTAAAAGCCCTTGGTTGAGCCATGTTTTTTTCACCCCCAACCACTCCCCCTTTTAGCTACAGAGGCAGTGGCCAGGGAGGTGTACATATGCCGCAAGTGCAATGCTTTGCTCCGTGGCTTTGGCAGGAATGATACCCCCTGCCACTTATGGCGGACACTTCCACCCGCTGAGCGCAACCAGTTCAAGTGACTGCAGCCATGATGCAACTGCCCAGCAGCCACGTTAAAGGGGTTAAATCGGGTAGCGAGGAGGCGATACATCGCCACCTTAGAGAGTAATGCTAGTGTGAATGAGCCCTTAGGATCTGTGTTTAACATTTCCATATAGGACCTAGAAGCTTGCCAAAGGCTTTCTAAAATCTGGATGAAAGCTCCATAAGGCTCCATGCACTCTAGGATTTTTTTAAGCTCCTACTTAGAAGCTGCTGTTAGCATTTTTTTCTGTTCCTAGAAGCTAAATAGTGTTATCCTATGTGTTCATTCACAATGCTTTAGGCTACTAACCTTTTTTGAGCTTCAGCGTCTAGGAGAAAAAAAAAAAAAAAAATTGTTTTTGTAGAGTTTCTTGGAGCGTTTGTCCAGCAGAAACACTCCTAAACGCTAATATTAATAGCTGATTTTTGATCCTTTTTTTTTTTTTTTCCTTTTACGGCAAAAGCGCTGCTAAAACGCTCCCACATAAAGCTATTACCAGCATTTTTATTCAGCTGTTTTCCCAGCATTTTTTTTTTTTAGCTTAAAAAAAATGCTAGTGTGCATAGAGCCTAAAAGCTTGCTGTTCATGCTGCTTTTCTACAAGCTAAATAAAGCCTGTGTGAACTAGGCCTTACAGTGAGTGATGGCATGAAAACCTGGATACAGTAGAAATTGACTCTCTTTTCAATAACGAGAGTCAAAAGGGTCTTTCTTAAACATTCAAGGAGAGTCGAAAATATATGTACACTGTCATCTGAATGGTTTATATAGCACTTTAAATGTGTCAGTTGTATTGTGATTTGCATTATTATTTAATACCTCACTGAATGCAGATGATAGTCATTGTTTTACTTTCACACAAGATCTGCCAAACATGCATGACATCTCCATTAAAAAGCAATTACATGGCAAGTATTTTGACACTGGTTGCAGATTCTGTGATTGATGACATGTCACGATGCTTGACATGTAATTGTCAGGATTACAGGCCTTCTCTCTTCTCATTTGAGAACTAATCAGAAAACATATAGGGATCTGTGTTTTTTTTCTCTCCTCATCTCTTTAAATGTAATTGGAAAGAAAATGCAAAAATGTAGGTTATGTGTGGCTCTTATACTGCCATGCAGTTTGAACACAGGAGACCTGTAATAAACCTCCATGTATTGTAAAATGCGAAAGGCCTAGTGAGGGCATTAAGTCGCCTCACTGGGGAGAAATTCCTATTGCATTCATTTATTAGTCAGCGTATGTAGGGTCCATATTGAGCTGTTGACATTGGTATCAGTTTCAAAACTTCATCCAGTCTTTTGTGTTGCTGTCATGTACAGTATACAATCTCTGGGGTCAAAGACCTTCAACTGGTTATCCTTTTTTCTCCCTGCATAAAGTCTAGTAGATATAATGAGAAAATAAGACAAGTGTCGCTTTTGGAGCGATCGTCCAATAATCTTATCATTCGTACACAGCTTTCAGGAGCCAGTCACCACAGTACATGCAAAATTATCCAATTGACCGAGCAGGGAAAACTTTCTTGTACGATAACAGAACGAATGATTTTTGCTTAATTAGTATTGTATTTTATGAGAAAAAAAAATTGTGATCAAGACCATGCATGCTCAGAAATGAAATAATACATTACATCCCATCATTTCCAAAGTTGTATTCTGTCGTATGAGAATTTTTGTAAGTTTAGTAACCTATTGGTTTTCCATATGAGACTAGCGTGCAAGAGGGAAAAAAAAGGGACGATCATTCATCCTATATTCTTACTGTGTGTACTAGTCTTAAAGTGAATGTAAACCCCATTCATGAAATCTGACCTGGGCACATATATCTGTAGTGTTTACTTATCTCTTGCCAAAGCCCTATGTCCCGTTTCTTTCTGCTGCTCCGTTTCTCTATTATCAGCATGATAACTTGACAAGCTCTTCGACAAAGGAGATAAAAGCAGCTGGAAATTAGTGTCAGGGAGCTAACTTAGAGATAGATAAGCAGAGAGCTTGTCTATTCACAGCACCGTTCTGCAAGCTTCTTTGTTCTTCTACCTATGTGGAGTGGGGGGGGGGGCGTTTGCCCTTCCTCCAATCAGCTCTCACACAATGTATGCCCAGACACCACACCCACTGCTGAAACAGGAAGAAACATTTCACGATCTGCACTTTCTAAAGCGTCTAGAAAGCTGAAGACAGCAGATATACATGTAAAACTTATGTAGGCAGATTTTTTTCATCTCTGTGTATCATCTGAGGCTGCTCACGTCACTAGATATATGTGAGGGTTTACATCCACTTTAAGTGCCATAAGAGACCATTGTTTTCAGGCAAAGTTCTAAGGTTTCATCGCAGAGAGTAATTGGGTGCTGTAACAAAATAGCAACCAATCCGAAATCTATGCCTATCAGAATATATCTTTGACTGGCTGCCATAGATAACTTTTCATCAACTCCCCACTGTCAAAAGAAAAGATTGCATAGAAAAGGGTCAAATAGAATGGAAGATTTTTTTTTTTTTGTTTTTAAAAAAGCATCTCTCAGTACTTATCCACAGGTACCCACAATGGGTAATCTTTTAAAGCGTAACTCCACTTTTGTTGAGAAAAAAAATCATTCCCCCATGGGTGATCTATGTACAAGGATTTTAACAAACTTTGTTGCAGATTCCTACCTTTTGCTATTCTGAAGAAATCCCTGTTTCTCTGTGCTCATGTGGGAAAGTGGATCTAATAGGAGTGGTTTCATAATTATCAGTCAGCTGTGCACCTGCAAGGCACTAATGAGGAAAGCTGCAAGGTCTGCATCCCTTTTTAGATGTGTTGCTATTGGGAGTATTTCACCAAAAATTAAATTTTCCCCAAGCGTCTTTCGGGACAGCACCTTGAGAGATGGCTCCTCCCTCAAAATCCAGGGAACACCCACTTCCACCTTCTAAAAGGAGGCATCTCCACATCCCCATCAGTTTTTGTGTTTCCTCCGGCAGAGGAACACCTAAGGGGGGGGGGGGCAGGTCTCTAAGGTACTATCCTGAAAGGCTAGGGCTCCCTGTCCACCTTATCTGTTTATTCTCCTTTTAGCAGATCCGCCCTCCCACACCGCTGGCACAGGCAAGCTGAAGTGGGCTCCCTCTCCCCTCCTTGTTGCTCAGGGAGATTGAGCGCCGTTTTATGGCTACACCTCTCCCAGGCGGTGGTGTGCTGGCCGCGGTTCATTTTATTTTATTTCCTGCTGCCATATTCCTGGTGGCGAGTAGTGACTCTGCCCCGCCGGAAGTGAGGCATCCGGAAAGGGGGCGGGCACCTTAGAGCGGGTGACGCCGGAAGTAGCGCGAGGGGAACTGGTGCCTATTTCCGGTTCCGGTCCGGTGCAGCGGTGCTTTTGGATTCCGGAACCGGTCGTATCCACAGTGAGGACGCCAGTACCGGTATGGATGTTATGGCAACGGCGAGTGGGACAGGCACCAGCAAGGCCCAGGTAAGAGAGGTGGAGAACCTCTAAACCCTGTGTTTGCCATATCTGTCACTATTTTTCCCCCTGGTGGCGGGGCCTGTCAGGGCACATAAAGGTGGTTTTTCTTGTTACTTTACTGTGCACCTAGGGTGAGTCTGTTAGAGGTGGGCTGACTTATTGCAATGGTCGCTATCCTTTTTTTGTCTCATTTTTGGCAGGCTAAGAGCTCTGACCAACCAACAAAAGAAGTGTCTGTCATGCAAAGCAAAACTGCCTGAGGGATGGAAGAAGACTTTATGCGAATCATGTATTGACGCATTGGTTAAAGAAGCTTCTTCTGCATGTAGCGACATTATCGCATCAGTAAAAAAGGAGTTGGACGCAACCATTCAGTCCTTCCGCTCCTCGCTTGCAGGACCATCCAAAAGTCAGCCATCAGCCTCTGGTTCCTCTCAGAGCTCACTGTTAATACCAACGGGGGAGACTGAAGAGGGTACCCCTGGGGGCTTAACACCTTCTCATTCTAACGATGATTCGGAGGAGTCGTCGTCAGAAAACAGACCCTCAAGGTATAAGCTCAGAGCTGGTGGATGCTCTGTTAAAGACTGTGCACGATACATTGGGGATGGTGTGTGAGAAAAAGGAGTTATCTGTCCACGACCGAAATGTATGCAGGACTCTGGAAGCCCAAAAATCGCACCTTCCCGGTGCACCCGGCTTTATCAGAGACCATCAAAAAAGAATGGGCCGAGCCAGAAAGGAAACCATTCTTCCCTAAAGTGCACAGGAGGCGCTTTCCTTTTGACAATGACCCTTCAGCTATTTGGTACAAGGTCCCTAGGCTGGATGCGGATTTTTCGCAGGTATCCAGATCCACAGACTTGGCATTTGAGGACATAGGGATTCTCAAAGAACCCATGGATAAAAAAATAGACCAGCAGCTCAAGAGGGCCTGGCAGTCTACCATGAGCAGTCTGAAGCCAGCTATGGGCTACTACATGTATATCCAGAAATATGGAATATTGGTTAGATCAGCTGAAGAGACACATTTCAGCGGATTCCCCCAAACAGGAAATCCTCAATTCCTTTTCAACGCTTTCGGCAGCTGTAGCATATATTTCAGACTCAACGGAGTCAATTAGAATGACAGCCAGGTCTGCGGCTCTGACTAATTCAGCCAGAAGGGCTTTATGGTTAAAGACCTGGCAGGGGGATGCAGCCTCTAAAAGCAAGCTTTGCATCCTGCCTTTTACAGGAGATCTTTTGTTCGGCCCTGAGAAAAAGATTAAAAAGAGAAAACAACCAGTAAAAACGTTTTTTCGTCCTCAAAGAACTCAAGCAAGGCAAAGCTCAAGAGAAGAAGAGGAACTGGTCAGCTCAGAGAGGGAAAGGAAGAACGAATGTCTTGTTCAATCCTCCTGCAACCTCCAGCAAGACGCAGTGACTTGTCACTCCATGTGGGGGGAAGACTGCAGAACTTTCTCCCGTACTGGGCAAGCGTGTCCAAAAATCAGTATGTTCTGGACATGTTAGCCAAAGGGTACAAAATAGAATTTGCGGAAAACCCACCAGAAAGATACTTTGTAACAAACCTTCCAGGAGACGACACAAGAGCACTGGCAATGAAAAGCCTTTACCAACATCAGGGATTTTACTCCCACATTTTTCGGGTGAAAAAGCCATCGGGCTGTTTCCATCTTATTCTCAATTTAAAACCGTTAAACAGGGTCAGTTCAGTACAAGAGGTTCCATATGGACTCGATCTTCACAGTAAAGGGTCTGTTAACAAAAGGTTGTTTTATGGCATCAATCGACCTTCTAGATGCATATCTGCATATGCCAGTAGAGCCACAGTCGCAGAAGTTCCTGAGGTTAGCAGTAAGTTGGGGAAAAGAAAGCCTTCATCTGCAATTCAGGGCTCTGCCTTTCGACCTCTCAGCAGCGCCACAAAACTTTACGAAGATTATGGTGGAAGCCATGGTGCCTCTACGTCTATGGGGATAGCAGTAATCCTGTACCTAGACGATTTGCTTCTGTTTGCCTCTACCAGGGAAAAATTGCTGGAAGATCTTGCAGAAGCTCGCAGTCATTTAGAGGCATTGGCGTGGATTATCAATGTAAAAAAAGTCAAATTTCAATCCAGCTCAACAGGTCACGTTCTTGGGCTACCAGATAGACTCAGTAGAGCAGAAAATCGTTTTACCAGTAGAAAAAAAGGATCAAGGTCCAAAGCGTGGCAGCAATGCTCCAGACCAACCAGGTATTTACGATCAGAAAGGTGATGTCCGCCCTGGGAACCCTAACAGCAACAATACCGGCCATCCAGTGGGCTCGTCTTCATTTCAGACCTCTGCAAGACCTCCTTCTAAGGGTTTGGAATCACAATCCAGACACCCTAGATGTAAAAGTAAAAATTACTTTGAGGGTCAGTTGGGGGATGGTACACACATCCGTCCTAACAGCCTGGTTTTTGGAGGACCTCAGTTTACATGTAAGTAGGAAAGGAGGACCTCCTTCTTAGGTTGTTGCCCCCCCCCCCCATGTTTTTCCCTTACCCCCATTTGGATGTTTACAAACACATTCCTTGTTTTTGGGGGACCATTATTTGATGTTTTGAGTCTTACACACACTATACATTTTTTGTTTTATAGACATTGCATTCCGCACGCATCTCTTTTTTTATATACAAAATCGCTATTATGATGGTATATTTTCTGCACTTTCTTGACCAATATGTGTGGATCATGAAAAAAATATTGCATTGTTGACCGGCATCTCGTCCCACCCTTGTGCCTCATTCAAAGACCCAAATTTTCCTTTTTCTACGCAAAAGGACCCTTTGGTGGTGGAGGAATGAGGAAAATCTTACCAAGGGTTTGCTATGGACATGGCCAAATGGCAAAATGGTGACAACGGATGCCAGCAGCTGGGACTAGGGGGCTCACTGGAGACCGAACCTAGCACAAGGTGCATGGTCCAAGGCAGAGGCAGGAAAGTCCTCAAACTGGAGAGAATTAAAGGCAGTCGCTTTAGCCTTAGCTGCCTTCTCCCCAGGTCTCCAGGGGTCCCACGTAAGGATACTGTCAGACAATGCCACGACTGTAGCCTACTTGAACAGACGGGGGAACGAGAAGCAGAGCTCTTCAGATCTTGTCAACAGAGATCTTGAGGGATGCGGAACACCATCTGTGCTCCCTATTAGCAGTCCATCTAAAGGGCACTCTAAAGGAGGTGGCAGATTTTCTGAGCAGGCAAAAAATCAGAGAAGTGGAATGGCGCCTGGATCCAGAAGTGTTTTCTGCAATCACCGAACGATGGGGAGTGCCGCAAGTGGACTTGTTCGCGACAAAGGAAAACGCACAACTCCCGCAGTTCTTCTTTCTCCACAGAGACAGTGATTCACTAGGCATAGATGCCCTCACGCATCCTTGGGACGTTCAACTAGCTTATGCATTTCCTCCTTTTCAGCTGATACCTCTACTATTAAGAAAAAACTGAGGGAGAGAGCGTCTGTTATTCTAGTTGCTCCATTTTGGCCGAAAAGGGCTTGGTTTACCACCATCCTACAATTAGCGATCAAACCATACTGGAGGCTTCAACCCAAACAGGACTTGCTTCGTCAAGGACCAGTTTGCCATCCAGACATAGCCAGATTAAATCTTACCGTCTGGAGCAAAGAGCAATTGTTGAAAGCAAAGTGTTTTTCAACACCTTTGATAAATACCCTACTCTCTAGTAGGAAGAAAGTTACTAGAAACATCTATACCAAGATCTGGAAAGTTTACAACACTTGGTGTTGTTCAGAAGGTAGAACCCTAAAAGACTTAGTATCATTACTAGAGTTTCTACAAGCAGGAGCTTGTGACGAATCACAACTGATCATAGTGTGTGTATATATAGGAAGAGCCACATATTGTCTTTTTCGCTACTCGTGTCTGCAGACACAACTAGATGAGAGCTGATCGGCAGCTCTCCTGACGGGCGGGGGTCTGCGCTGATTGTTTATCAGTGCAGCCCCCCCCCTAGGATCGCCACCAGGGAGCCCACACAGGACCGCCAGGGAGCCCACCCAGGACCACCAGGGAGCCCATTAGGGAGTCCACCTTGAGTCCATCCTAGACCACCAGGTAAGGGGCACAATGCCAAACATGGGTGGACACCTTGCAGTGCCCTCTATCGGTGCCCCCCAGTACCATGTATCCGTGCCACCAATAAGTGCCCAGTGCCACCTATCAGTGCTGCCTATGAGTGCCCATCAGTGTCACTTATCAGTGCCCGTCAGTGCTGCATATCAGTGCCACCTATCAGTGCCCTTCAGCGCTGCTTATCAATGCCGCCTATCAGTGCCCATCAGTACTGCATATAAGTGCCTCATCATCCGTGCCCGTCAGTGCCGCATCATCATTGCCAATCAGTACTGCCTCATCAGTGCCTGTCAGTGCAGCCTCATAAGTGCTCATCAGTGATGGAGAAAATGTACTTCTTTACAAAATTTTGTGACAGAAACAGAGAAGAACGTTTATTTTTTCAAAATTTTCTGTCTTTTTATTTTTAGCGCAAAAAATAAAAACTGCAGAGGTGGTCAAATAACACCAAAAGAAAGCTCTATTTGTGGGAACAAAATGAAAACCTTTTTGTTTGTGTACAGCGTTGAAGGACCGCACAATTGTAGCGTGATCCACATGAACGTGCTTTTGCACTTACACTTGCAGTTGGGAGCAGCAAAAAAATGCTCAGTTGAGCTGCGTTTCTGCCGCCCACCAACCGCCCCCCCCCCCTTAAGCTGCAATAGGCAGCGGATGGGGTGCTTACATACTGTGGCCGCAATTTTTTACGGCTGCAGCAAAGTTGAACTAACTTGTAGTGATGTTGCCTTCCAAATGCTACTAATTCAGGTCAATAGGGAAGCGCTGCAAGCACATTTGTTGGCAAAAATGGGGTTAAAACTAGCGGTGAGGAAGCGTTGCATTGCTTCCTCACTGCCTGTCAGTAGCCTCTGACAGGCAGTGCGATCCGAATGGGCTTTAGAGGCAAGGGAGATTTAGACGCATCTACATCTACCCTTAATAAGTTTTTTGTTTTTTTTTATCAGGTACAATTTTTTTTTTTTGGGGGGGGGGGGGGCTTTGGAGAGACATCAGGGGCCTAAACAGACCCTAATGTCACCTTTTTGAGACAGAGAGGGACTGAAGACAGTTCCTTTCTCTGCAGCTTAATCTGCTCCATAGATGAATGGAGTCTGTATAGAGACTCCTATTCAGTCACAAACTGAAGAAGAGTAATTTCTTAATAAAACTTTGAAACTCTTTATACTACACTATGAGTGTCCATCCAATGTCTTCTTGAGTATTTAAATAGAGGAAAAGGCAGAGATTGGAGGTCCCTTAAGGAAATACAGACCAGGTAGTAAGCATTAAAGGAGAAGATCCTTATGTGAAGAGACAGTGAAGCATATTCATACCCCCAAGGGGACATGGACATATACAGTGCATGCGGAAAGTATTCACAGCGCTTCAATTTTTCCACATTTTGTTATGTTACAGCCTTATTCCAAAATGGACTAAGTACATTTTCCTCTAAATTCTACAAACCATACCCCATAATGACAACCTGAAAGACGTTTGTTTGAAATCTTTGCAAATTTGTTACAAATAAAAAACGTAAAAAAGCACATGTACATAAGTATTGACAGCCTTTGTTGAAGCACATTTGGCACCAATTTCAGCCTCAAGTCTTTTTGAGTATGATGCTACAAGCTTGGCATGCCTATTTTTGGGCAGTTTCTCCCATACTTCTTTGCAGGACCTCTCAACCTCCATCAGGTTGGATGGGGAGCATTGGTGCACAGCCATTTTCAGATCTCTCCAGAGATGTTCAATCGGGTTCAAGTCTGGGCTCTGGCTGGGCCACTCATGGACATTCACAGAGATCACGTAGCCACTCCTTTGTAATCTTGACTGTGTACTTAGGGTTGTTGTCCTGTTGGAAGATGAACCTTCGTCCCAGTCTGAGGTCCAGAACGCTCTGGAACAGGTTTTTATCAAGGATGTCTCTGAACATTGCTGCATTCATCTTTCCCTCGATCCTGACTAGTCTTCCAGTTCCTGCCACTGAAAAACATCCCTACAGCATGATGCTGTCACCACCATGCTTTACTGTAGGCATGGTATTTGCCAGGTGATGAGCTGTGCCTGCTTTCCTCCAGACATGGTGCTTGCCATTTAGGCCAAATGGTTCAAACTTTGTTTCATCAGACCAGAGAATTCTTTGTTAGTTTGGCTGGGCAGCCCGCTCTAGAAAGAGCCGCATAATAGAAAATAGCCACATAATATTGTTGTCAGCCTCGCAGCGGGCCGCTGAGAGCCTGCACAGCCTGGTGCTCCAGTGAGTGCTGGAGGGTAAGAGCACAGAGTGGTGACTGATAGTCTCTACTCTGTGCCCAGAACAAACCTAAAAACTGAGCATTTGAGCGCTCAGTTCTCGGTATACAGCTGGTGGGGGACAGCTGCAGCATCAGATGCATGCTGCATCCACCTAGGTAAATATTAATCCTTATTATTTTAACTGCTTGCCGACCAGGTGCCGTAGTTGTACTGCGGCAGGTCAGCTCTCCTGCACAAATTGCCGTCATTGTACGCCAGCCACTTTAAGAGCGACGCTTTAGCCGATGATCGTCAGCATAGCCCCCACACAATTAGAAACCCCTCCCTAGGGAACATTTAACCCCTTGATTGCCCCCTAGTGTTAACCCCTTCCCTGCCAAAGACATTTATACAGTAATCAGTGGCTATTTTTAGCTCTGATCGCTGTATAAGTGTCATTGGTCCCAAAAAAGTGTCCGATCTGTCCGCAGCAATATCACAATGTCTTGCTAAAAATCTCAGATCGCCACAATTACTAGTAAAAAAAAACAAATAATAAAAATGCCAGAAATCTATCCCCTATTTTGTAGACACGTTAACTTTTGCGCAAACCAATCAATATACACTTATTGCGATTTGTATTTTATTTATTTTTTTTCAGCAAAAATCTGTAGAAGAATACATATTGGCCTAAACTGATGAATACAATTTTTTTTTTTTTTTTTATATATATTTTTTTTTGGATATGTGCAAAAAGTAAAAAAAAATGTGTTTTTTTTTTCAAAATTGTTGCTCTTTTTTTGTTTATAGCGCAAAAAATAAAAACTGCAGAGATCATCAAATGCCACCAAAAGAAAGCTCTATTTGTGGGGAAAAAAGTACATACATTTTGTTTGGGTACAATGTTGCACGACCGCGCAATTGCCAGTTAAAGCGGCGCAATGCCATATTGCGAAAAGTGCTCTGATCAGGAAGGGGGTAAATCCTTCTGGGGCTGAAGTGGTTAAAATTGTGCACTTCTCTTTAAAATTATCAGCTGTTTTGATTGGCCAAGAACAGTATGGGCAGTGTGCTTTTTCCTTCATGTTCCTAAGGACAATGGCTTTTGTCCTATGGTATGAAACTTGCTGGTCTGAGATACTTCATCACTCTTGTATTAGTCCTTTTAACACAAATGACAACCAACTGCTGTTTATGCATTGCAGCCAGTCCGTCAGAAGGAAACCCCTCTGCGTGCCACTGAAAACAAATCGTCCTATTTCTTTGTGGAGTCAAGCTAGAAGGTTCAAGTGGGTCTGCACATTGCAGTCAGTGCTCACTGAAAGCTGGTGCTTTTCCAACTTGGTAATTACTCTGATTAGAAAGGTCCTTCCTGGACTTTGAAATCTCTATAAAAAATGAACATTACTAGCTGATATGATGGGAGGGGCGTCGCAACAGCGTCTAATCTTCCCCGTTTGATCTTGAGATGTGAACGGGACCCAGAAAATATGTGGAAGATTGTCTGGAGGAAAATGATTGAATTAGTGGGTAGGAAGTTGATTGCTGTTTTGTGCTGAAGTATGCCAGGTGAGGTAGTCAAAGCCAAGATAACGCTATTAAGCATGGCAATTTGTGTAATGGCATTGCATTTTTCTTCTTCCTTATTGCTTACTAGCCAAGTTGTTTGTTAAAGAAAGAAAGTCATTTTAAAGTGGTATTAAACCCAAAACTAGAAATCTAATATATTGCAGCTTACCATCCTTGGATGTGGTGACTGCATTCCTTTCTTTAGGCTTTTTTTCTCCTCTGCATTCACTTAAAAATTTGGCCAGTAACGCACCTCCTTTATTATCGTGCCCCCACTCTGAATGAAGGAGCACAGCAGACAGCAGCGTTGTCAGTCTGGCTGGAGGGGAGTGTTAGGGTTCATGTACACACAGACTATGTTGATTGGCGGCCCCCGGGTAAACGCAAAACGTGGCAAACGTCGCAGCTGGCTGTCAAAACGTTCCTATCCTGACTGCATTTCTTCTGTGTTCAGAATAGGGAGGTTGAACCTCCCCTAACTGCACCATCTTCTAAACTCTTTTAAAAGCCTATGTGTACATGGACACATAGGCTTTTATGAAATTGAGTTTAGGAGCTTTGGCAAAAAAATGCCAAAAGCTCCTAAACTCAAGTTTAGTAGCTGTAGCGTACATGAGCCCTTAGATGGACTAATAGATTTAGATACACTAACAAATTAAAGCCAAACTCCATTTCACAATTTCAGTTATACAAGCTGTTACAACATTTTTTTTTTTTTTTGGGGATAACAGTTTTACATGAATAAAATACAGTTGACCATTGTAAGTACTTCTGTCAGTGGTAAATGGTTTGTCTCAACTGATACATTTGCAGATCTGATGTGTTTTCAAAGTGTTCCTTTGATTTTTTTTGAGCAGTGTATATAATGTTTTGCCTTGCATTTCTATTTCACTAAGGTACCAAGAACATGAACGCAAACTACTCACTAGGGGGAGAGCCTCTGGGGGAATCTAGGATGGAAAAAGAGCTAGGGGTCCTAGTAGAGAACAGGCTCAGCAGTGGCATGCAATGCCAAGCTGCTGCAAGCAAAGCTAACAAAGTGTTGGCATGCATCAAGAAAGGGATTAACTTCAGGGATAAATCAATAATTCTCCCACTATACAAGTCCCTGGTGAGGCCGCACCTGGAGTATGCCGTCCAGTTCTGGGCACCAGTCCTCAGGAAGGACGTCCTGGTATTGGAAAGGGTTCAGAGAAGGGCAACAAAGCTAATTAAGGGATTAGAGGACCTTGGGTATGAGGAAAGATTACAAGCACTGAACTTATTCTCTCTGGAGAAAAGACGCCTGAGAGGGGATATGATTTCAATGTACAAATACTGTACTGGTGACCCCACTATAGGGACAAAACTATTCAGCGCAAGGGAGCACACAAAGACACGCGGCCATTCACTGAGAATGGAGGAAAGGCGGTTTAACCTTAAGATGCGTAAAGGTTTCTTTACGGTAAGAGCAATGAGAATGTGGAATTCTCTTCCAAAAACAGTGGTTTCTGCTGGTAGTATAGATAATTTCAAAAAACTATTAGATGCACACCTAAGGGACCACAACATTGGGGGATGTACAACGTAATACTGACATAAAAACACACACATGGGTTGGACTTGATGGACTTGTGCCTTTTTCCAGCCTCACTGACTATGTAACTTGTAAACTTTGTTTTACAAGGTGGGGGTTCACATATACTTTAAAACGGAACTACACTGCATCCAAACACCACAAGCCAAAATTGCTATTTAATTAATTTATATTATTCAAAGCAAACTCCCCCATCCATATATGTCTCATTGTTTTATTTTGATGAAAAATCACCTTCAACACTCCCTGTTGAAAAAACACCACCTAATATTTCTGAATGTGGCCATCTTAAGTAAGGGCAGATGATGCATGTGGCGTTTTACTTCCTGAAATCCATCTGCCCTTAGCTGAGGCATGTAGGCAGGAGGGTGTGCTTAGCTGAGAAAACCTCTTCTCCCCTCCTGAAGATTCCTGGGATGTGTGACATAGTTTGCCTAGGACTAGCAATGAGGAAGTAACTGAAGAAATGCAAATATAGTTTAAATCAAGTAAATATGATATGCAGTAATTTCCTATGTATTTAATGCTAGCAGCATAAGGATGAAAAATAGGCAATATTCATTGAGAGCGTGTAGGTATGCCTTTTTTTTTTTTCCATAGAACCGAAATCCTATGTGTTTAATTGTATTTTATTTTTAAAGTGGAGTTCCACCCAAGTATGGAACTCCCGCTTTAACCTCTTGCCGATTGGCATCTGACGGCGACAAGGTGGCGCTCCTGCGCAAATCGCCGTCATGTGACGGCGGCTGCGAGTTCGCGCCCAGTGAGCGCGCGCCGCCGGAGGCGCGCCCGCACGCTCACCGTGTCCGGGGAGGGCCAGGGAGCGGGTGCGGCGGATTCGATCTCCGCTGGCCACCCGCAATGCCCCCCCCCCCGGAGTGAAAGAACGGAGGTCCGTGTAAGTAAACACGGACCTCCGTTCTGTGAGGGGGGAAAAGCTGTGATCACAGCCTTCCTTTACATGGAAGGTGTGATCGCTTCCCTTCCCCTGCTAAGGCAGTCCCCCCACAGTTAGAACACGCCCAGGGAACACAATTAACCCTTAGAGCGCCCCCTGCAGGTTAACCCCTTCACTGCCAATGGCATTTACACAGTAATGAGTGCATTTTTATAGCATTGATCGCTGTATAAATGCCAGTAGTCCCAAAAAAGTGTCAAAATGGTCTGACATGTCCGCTGAAATATCGCAGTACCGCTAAAAATCGCAGATCGCTGCCATTACTAGTAAAAAATAAAAAAAAAATAAAAACCCCAGAAATGAATTCTCATCATCCGTAAACGCGACCACTTTTGCGCGAACCAATCAATAAACGCCGATTGCGATTTTTTTTTTTTTATCGCAAATTTGAGGAAAAATATAAATTGGCCAAAAACGGTGAAAAAAAAATGTTTTTTTATATTTTTTTTTAGATTTGTATTTTAGCAAAAAGTAAGAAATTTGGGTTTTTTTGAAGCCAAAGCCAGGTGCCCACACTTGTGATGCCAGCGTCGCGCGGAGGAGGGGGAGAAGAGTGACGCTGCGGGTGGCCGCAACCCTAGAGCCTGGGACAGATGAGTGTCTGATTTATTAAAAGTCAGCAGCTACACTTTTTGTAGCTGCTGCCTTTTAAAAGGGTGGAACTCTGCTCTAAAGTAGAACTACAGGCAAACCTTTTTTTTTTAAATTTTGGATAGAGCAAGGGAGGGTTATAACCCCTGTCAGATTTTTTTTCCGCCATCTGTGTCCCATTGCGGAGATTCCCTTTACTTCCTGTCCCATAGCCTAACGGAGAGTGAGAGGCAATCCCTGCAAATTAAGGGAATTCCTTGTGGACCCCAAGTCACCAGAAATGTTGTCCCCATTGGAAGATTTCCCCTCTATTATTTTTCTGGGGACAACCCAAAAGTTGGATTTTTCTTTTACTTTCAATGATAATTGGAAACAGGACACATAGAGAGGGTGGATCTCCTTAACAGGGGCACAGACAGCAATAAAAACTGACACATGTTCCAATCTTACTTCACTCTATCCAAAACTAAAGAAAAAGGTTTTGCCTTTGTTATACTTTAATTATCCTGCCTCTTCATGATGCAAATTAAATGCCAGGACTTCAGCCTTTTCTCAGGTCCAGAAATGCTTAATCTATGTGTTTGCAGCTGAACGGGTCCTCAAAAGGCAAGTGAACTGTGTGTTATAATTGGTCCCATAAGGTATCATTGTCAGGTAAGTTCAAACAGAATAACCAGGAGAGATCAAGATGTAAGTGGTATGGCTAATAAAATAATAGCAGTCTAGAGGTCTGTAATTCTTTCATGGATTAGATACACGATATTTTTCTGGCACCGAGTTCAAAAAACCCTATCCCCTTACTATTTGTAATTTGACTGCAGTCATGCATAGGCTTGTTGACAGCTGTTTGCTGGTTGTCTCCTGTGTAGCTGGAAAGGTAGACTGCTACCTTTTATTGGAACTCAGCAGGGTGTTCTCACACCACTCTTCACTGCATTTTCTTTCTTTTGTCACCCTTTTACTTATATTACTGAGCTTCACTGGCTTAACCTCTTCTCTAATGCTGCCACTTCTAGCTATTTTAAGAAGTTCCGTTACTGAGCAAAAAAATAATTGTGAAAAAGGTAAATATTTTTCCTCAGTTTAAAAGTGCATCCCTAGTTAAAATGGAAAATACAGCCCTAACATGCATTAGGGAACACAACCTATCTGCTCAGGGCTTCAACTTTCACCCAGGCATAGCTACAGTGCCTTGAAAAAGTATTCTTACCCCTTCATATTTTCCACATTTTGTCATGTTACAACCAAAAACATAAATGTATTTTATTGGGATTTTATGTGATAGACCGACACAAAGTGGCACATAATTGTGAAGTGGAAGGAAAATGATAAATGGTTTTCAATTTTTTTTACAAATATCTGAAAAGTGTGGCGTGCATTTGTATTCAGCCCCCTTTACTCTGATACCCCTAGCTAAAATCTAGTTGAACCAATTGCCTTCAGAAGTCACCGAATTAGTAAATGGAGTCCACCAGCGTGTAATTTAATCTCAGTATAAATACAGCTGATCTGTGAAGCCCTCAGAGGTTTGAGAGAGAACCTTTGTGAACAAACAACATCATGAAGGCCAAGAACACACCAGACAGGTCAGGGATAAAGTTGTGGAGACGTTTAAAGTAGGGTTAGGTTATTAAAAAAAAAAAAAAATGTTCCAAGCTTTGAACATCTCTCGGAACACTGTTGAATCCATCATCCAAAAATGGGAAGAGTATGCCGCAACTGCAAACCTACCAAGACATGGTCGTCCACCTAAACTGACAGGCCGGGCAAGGAGAGCATTAATCGGAGAAGCAGCCAAGATGCCCATGGTAACTCTGGAGGAGCTGCAGAGATCCACAGCTCAGATGGGAGAATCTGTCCATAGGACCACTAATAGTCGTGCACTCCACAAATCTGGCCTTTATGGAAGAGTGGCAAAAAGAATGTCATTGTTGAAAGAAAGCCATAAGAAGTCCCGTTTGAAGTTTGTGAGAAGCCATGTGGGGGACACAGCAAACATGTTGAAGGTGAAAAAAATAATATTGCAGCGCTAAGATGTATAATTATACAGTCCATAGAGGGTCCACCGATGAAAGAGGAGTCCCAACACCAGCACTTGTGCATAGAAATGAAAGGAAAAACAATCCACCGTGTCCAGCAAGTCTCCTTACTAGAAATCAATGGAAAAATAGCATGTGCAACTCAAATTTCCTCCATTTCCTGTATTCTCGGATAGACCTCTTTTCTTGTCCCCTGCCAACTACTATCTTTTGTCCTAGGTGTTTTTATTGGACATATAACCTGGTCTGACCACACCCCGGTCACGCTATGTTTCTCTCTGTCCAACGCTATCTCCTCCCTGGATTGGCAATGGCGTCTGAATGAGAGTCTATTGCAAATCCCAGAGGTTTTGACTGACGTGGTCCGTGAAGTCACATCCTATTCTCAGACAAATACCACCCCTGAGAGCAATCCGGGTATAGTGTGGGAAGCCCATAAAGCAGTCATACGGGGCACCCTAATCAAACAGGGCTCCGGTGTTAAAAAGGCAAGAGAAGCGCAACTGACAAAACTGTTGGCCGATATCCAGGTGCTCGAGCTGCAACATAAAAGGTCACCGGACCCTTCTGTGGGGAATGAACTTGCTCCTCTTCATTGGCAAGTTTTTGGCCTCCTTCGTTAAAAAGCTGAAGCAGCACTTCAATCCTGCAAGAAATTAGTATATTTATCTGGTGAGTGTGGCAAATGGCTAGCCCGGGACCTTCAAGACCAACGTAAGGCTTCCTTTGTCCCATTTATAAAGGGAAAGGCCAGACAAAAACTTTTCTTACCTAAAGACATCGCCAAAACATTTGGGGAATTCTACTCTTCCCTATACAATCTCCCATATCTTCTTCCTCCTCCTCCTCCATAGAAGATTACCTTTCTTCAGCGCATCTATCTCACCTTCCATCCCCAATCCGTGGGGAGGTTGAAATTCCCATCTCCGTCGAAGAACTGAACAGGGCAGTCAAGTTCGCCAAATGCGGAAAAGCACCTAGTCCGGACAGATTCACCATACAGTACTACAAGACTCTCCTACCCCTGCTAGGCCCTCATATGGTGAAAGTGTTTAATGGTGTAGGACAAACTACTTAGTTTCCGCCAGCCTAACTCTTAGCACACTTCTCTGTTATCCCAAAGGAGGGGAAGGACCCCTCCCTTTGTAGCAGCTACCGGCCGATCTCATTGCTCAATGTGGACCTGAAGCTCTTTACCAAAATACTCGCTACTAGTCTTCAGTCTCTGCTATCCCAACTAGTCCACCTGGATCAAGTGGGCTTCATCCCTTCCCACAAAGCAAGAAACAACACTGTTAAAGTACTAAACCTATAATTTTCAGCAGCGCAAACATACTGTCATAATAAAGTGCATTCATATAACCATATTCAATGATTAGTGCATAAATACAGTGCCTTGCGAAAGTATTCGGCCCCCTTGAACTTTGTGACCTTTTGCCACATTTCAGGCTTCAAACATAAAGATATAAAACTGTAATTTTTTGTGAAGAATCAACAACAAGTGGGACACAATCATGAAGTGAAACGAAATTTATTGGCTATTTCAAACTTTTTTAACAAATAAAAAACTGAAAAATTGGGCGTGCAAAATTATTCAGCCCCCTTAAGTTAATACTTTGTAGCGCCATCTTTTGCTGCGATTACAGCTGTAAGTCGCTTGGGGTATGTCTCTATCAGTTTTGCACATCGAGAGACTGAAATTTTTGCCCATTCCTCCTTGCAAAACAGCTCGAGCTCAGTGAGGTTGGAAGGAGAGCCTTTGTGAACAGCAGTTTTCAGTTCTTTCCACAGATTCTCGATTGGATTCAGGTCTGGACTTTGACTTGGCCATTCTAACACCTGGATATGTTTATTTGTGAACCATTCCATTGTAGATTTTGCTTTATGTTTTGGATCATTGTCTTGGAAGACAAATCTCCGTCCCAGTCTCAGGTCTTTTGCAGACTCCATCATCTTCCCTGTCCCTGCTGAAGAAAAGCAGGCCCACACCATGATGCTGCCACCACCATGTTTGACAGTGGGGATGATGTGTTCAGGGTGATGAGCTGTGTTGCTTTTACGCCAAACATAACGTTTTGCATTGTTGCCAAAAAGTTTGATTTTGGTTTTATCTGACCAGAGCACCTTCTTCCACATGTTTGGCGTGTCTCCCAGGTGGCTTGTGGCAAACTTTAAACGACACTTTTTATGGATATCTTTAAGAAATGGCTTTCTTCTTGCCACTCTTCCATAAAGGCCAGATTTGTGCAGCATACGACTGATTGTTGTCCTATGGACAGAGTCTCCCACCTCAGCTGTAGATCTCTGCAGTTCATCCAGAGTGATTATGGGCCTCTTGGCTGCATCTCTGATCAGTCTTCTCCTTGTATGAGCTGTAAGTTTAGAGGGACGGCCAGGTCTTGGTAGATTTGCAGTGGTCTGATACGCCTTCCATTTCAATATTATCGCTTGCACAGTGCTCCTTGAGATGTTTAAAGCTTGGGAAATATTTTTGTATCCAAATCCGGCTTTAAACTTCCCCACAACAGTATCTCGGACCTGCCTGGTGTGTTCCTTGTTCTTCATGATGCTTTCTGCGCTTTAAACGGACCTCTGAGACTATCACAGTGCAGGTGCATTGATATGGAGACTTGATTACACACAGGTGGATTCTATTTATCATCATTAGTCATTGAGGTCAACATTGGATCATTCAGAGATCCTCACTGAACTTCTGGAGAGAGTTTGCTGCACTGAAAGTAAAGGGGCTGAATAATTTTGCACGCCCAATTTTTCAGTTTTTTATTTGTTAAAGTTTGAAATATCCAATAAATTTAGTTCTACTTCATGATTGTGTCCCACTTGTTGATGATTCTTCACAAAAAATTACAGTTTTCTATCTTTATGTTTGAAGCCTGAAATGTGGCAAAAGGTCGCAAAGTTCAAGGGGGCCGAATACTTTCGCAAGGCACTGTAAAAGTGCAAACGCACTATAATTATAAAGTGCATTAAAAGTAAAGTCCAATAATGGAATGAAAAAGTGCAAGTGCTCAAAGTAGTCCAATAGGGGAGTTGCAAATCATCAATCATGAAAATATTGCAGATTGATATCCCCTGCTGGAAAAATGCTACCTCCTCCAGTTTCACCACGTGCTGGACATATACACACACTGAGGCTCACCAGATGAATATTAATCAATGCACATCCACTTTCCTGTGAGATCAACTGCTGCCTCTATGTCCCCCTCATGGCCAGTTACTCACACTATGAGAGGCTTTCTTGCTTTTTCTCTGTTTATCATTCTTAAAAACAGAGCTTTTAATCCAATAAAGTTGCGCTTACATGCATCAAATAAAATACAAGCATTTGTGTGTGTTGGGTGGTCTGTTACCCACGTCCGATCGCTGCTCTCAAACCTCCTTTCTTCCCAGCGTCTCCACCGGCCTCAGTCCGCCCAGCCTGAGTCGTCGTATGGCCGCGCCACTGACGCGTTTCGTCACTTCCGACTTGGTCACAAGGGATGGCCATACAACGCAATGGCTTGTGTTAAGTAGCGGCTCACTGACACTACTAGATGGCGCAGGTGTCTCACTACTACCTATCCTATCTCTGTGTTCATACGAACGAGCATGTTGTTAACCCCTATTTACATCCAGAGAAGCCAGATCTGTGGTGGAAAGACCTGTTATACACCCAAGGGGCAAGAGGGTGCACTTCATACCTTTTATAAATATTTAACCCTTGGGGCTAACTATTAGAGCCGTACTTAAACACATATACAAATAACTGCTTACAATATATTCATTCATACAATTTACAGTGAATATCCTAGCAGACTGAAATATGAACCTGCAGCAAATTTCATCAGCACACTGCAACTCATGGTAGTGCACTGCAAAGTAGGTGCATTTGGAAAGATGTGTTGTAACTTGCCCATTATCGCAGCGCATTGGTGTGAAAGGGCCCTAAAAACTTGCATCACCTCTAATGTACAACGTAAACCGAGCTGGCATACAGGAAAAGGGAAAGCGCAAAGTGCTGAGACCCAGCTTCTGTTGTGAAATTTTGAAGATTAATTATTCCACTGGGAATGTAACTACAGAGGTCAATGAGGGCCTTTTTTTAAAGATAATTTACTGCTTGTTAAAGGAGAAGTATAACCAAAGCTTTTTTGGCTGTACTTGTGCTATGAATCATATGAGTGCAGTTCATTCTGCACTCCTGTGACCTGTTTCCAGCTGACAGTGGGATAAAGCCTGCTGTCGGCTGATGTCACCCAGCTGGTGGTCCAGGCTCTGAAAAGATCCTGACCAGATGGCCAGAAGCCAGGATTGGCAGCTGGCTCAGCCTCCCAGCAAACCACTGGGAGACTGAGTCAGCCGCTCCTGCTCCCTGCACAGCCTGGCACTCCAGTGAGAACTGAAGGGGCAGAGTAGAGAGCTGGTGACTAACAGTCACCTCTCTCTGCTCAGAGCAGAGGGGAGAACTGAGTGATCAGCGGTTTTTGATCGCTCAGTTCTTAGTGCAGAGGCGTCAGGGGACAGACGCAGCATTGGAGAACATGCAAACTCCAGGCAGGTAGTGCAGTGGTTGGGATTTGAACCGATGACTCTAGTGCTGCTAGGGAGAAGTTCTAACCACCTAGCGACTGTGCTGCCCCAATACAACATGTTCATAGAATCACCATAGTTTAACTTGGACTTGCATGTGAAAGTGTTTTTTTTTTTTTTTTTTGTCTAGGAACATTTGTCCACACACATACAGTGTCTGACAAAATCAAAATTGCAGCAGCATGCTGTATTGTAGTAAAATAAGTGAACATAGACTCAAGCTGACTGAGTAGCAATGCAAATTATAGTTCCCAACTCAGATTTATGTGTCATGAGTTCCAGATTCCGAATTGTTAATTACAAATTCCTTATTCTGTGTTCCAAATTCCTTATGCTGTGTTCCAAATTCCGTCTTCTGTGTTCCGAATTGTAAAATTGGATATTTTTGAACAGTAACTACCACGACAGTACCTTGCTTAGTCTTGTAAAAAAAAATGTAAATTCCAGATTCCCTATTCTGTGTTCCGAATTGTAAATTCCAAATTCTGTATTCTTTTCCAAATCCTGTGTTCTGTGTTCCGTGTTCAGAATACGGAACTCACTGCGAATGCGGAACTCACTCCGAATGCGGAACTCACTCCGAATGCGGAACTCACTCCGAATGCGGAACTCACTCCGAATGCGGAACTCACTCCGAATGCGGAACTCACTCCGAATGCGGAACACAGAATTCGGAACTCCGTATTCCGTGATCAAAATTCTGCGTTCTGAATTCCGTGTTCCATATTTCGTGTTCCAAATTCTGTGTTCCACATTTGTATTCCCTATTCCATATTCTGAATTCCGTGATCAAAATTCCACGTTCTGCATTTCGAATTCCGTGTTCTTAATTCCAAATTCCATATTCCTTTTTCCGAATTCTGTGTACCGAATTCCAAATTCCGTGTACCGAATTCCATGTTTTGAATTCCGTATTTCGAATTCCAAATTCCGCGTTCTCTATTCCATATTCGGAATTCCAAATTCCGTATTCTAAATTGCATGTTCTAAATTCTGTGTTCCCTATTCCGGTGTTTCTCAGCTCTAGTCCCTCAAGGAGCACCAACAGGTCATGTTTTCAGGATTTCCCCCAGATAAAACGGTTGTAGTAATTACTAAGGCAGTGAAAATGATCAAAACACCTGTGTAAAATAATGGAAATCCTAAAACATGACCTGTTGGTGCGCCTTGAGGACTGGAGTTGAGAAATGCTACCCTATTCCATGTTCTGTATTCCGTGTTCTAAATTCTAAACTCTGTGTTCTGAATTCCGAATCCATATTGTGTTTTGGATATCATTGAACAGCAACTAGCATGAAAATACCTTGCTTAGCCCAGTAAAAGGTGGTCAGAGTGCAGTACTTGTTTATGAAAAAAATGATCTTGGCTATCAATAGAAGCAGTAGACCGAAGATCTGAAATATCCATATTTTATTTGCTTAAAGTAGATTCAATTACTAGCTTTTGGAGAGCTGAGGTCTCTGTGTTATTTTATCTACCAGAATTGATGACTATTGTTTCTGAACCACAAAAATTTTGTAGATTGAAAGTAACATTAAACATACTTTGTTACCAATTTTCAAGCCTGACCTAGTTCATGCCAAGTCTGAAGGAGACCTGAACAAACTTGATATGTTGCAAATGAAAGTCATTTTCTGCAACTGATTCAACCTTAGGCAAAGTTATGGCAGTTTACTTTTTAGCTTTTTTGGTGTAAAAAATATCTGCACAGTTTTACCACCTTCTACATTATTCTCAGCCCAGTCTTTAAGCTCGTCACACGGATTTTGCTGAAAATAACCCCCTGCATATCTACATTTATTTTATCAATACATGGACACACTTTTTTTGCATTTTGATCATCAATGCGCTAATACTTTGCATTCGGCTTACAATTGGGTACAAGGCACATTAACTCCTGCTCAGCAGAATGTCATGGTTTAGAAGGGCTGATAAAGGTGATTTATTGTCGCAGAAGGGAATAAATATGTTCGCAAAATGTAATAATCACTTCAAATGTGATCTTGTGGTTACTTTAAAGTGTAAGTGAATTTAACTACAAAAAAATAAAAATCTTCTCCCTGGAGAGAAAAAAAAAACCCTCCTGCCTCCAGGATGCTTTAGGGTTTTTTATTTTCTTGGTTTGTGTACATTGTATGGTCATTCCTATTATGTCGATCTCTGAGTTCCGTATTGGCCTCTCTTCCCCTGCAAGGAAAAATGCATGTTAAAACAATGCCCTGGATTTCCAAGAGTCTCAAACCACTTTAAAGAGCCCCTATATATAAGAACAAGTGAAGTGCAACCATTAGCCCAGTACCCACCTCACTGCCTTCCATCTTTAACTGGTTAGTGAAGCACAGCCATGCCCTCTCTTTCCCTATTTGTGCTTGTATCAGAACAACGTTGCCTTGGTTGGAGCAAATGCCTCATGTCATATACTATAGGAAAACTGCAGATTTTAGTGTGCGTTTTTTTTTTTTTTTTTGGTGCCAATCCTTACATTACATGGCCTGGCAACAGCATGGATTATGTTCCAGTTCTGATCCTAATCAAACCCTGCATTGTAAAATAAAGTGAGCAATGCTTGTTCCTGGTACTATATTATTATTATCAGCCCTTTGGCATATAGTGTTCAGTCCTAAATTTGGAAAGCTATTCAAGCCTAGGTTTAGAAAGTTATCCATGTCTAACTTTAAAAAGCTATTCATCAAATTATGAAACTTCAAAGAAGGGTGTTACAATTAGAAGCGTTATGTCTTTTCATGTCTGGTTAACTGTCTCCTTGGATCTCCCTGCATAAGTGTTTGTAAACAAAGATGCACGCATACATGGGCAATGGCAAGGAATTCTGCCCTATCATTTTTTTTTGGGGGGGGGGGGGGGGAGATGAAGACCTACCTTTTAAGGCCTCATACACACAGGACATGTTTTCAGCTGCAGACGTTTTTTTCTACAGTCAATAAGCCCTCCATCATGTTATCCTGGGTGTTTAATGCACACATAGGCTGTTATCAACTGTTTGTAGCAGTGATGTTTTTGAGCTGTAAAAAAAACCCCAAGACCTGAGGGTTTTTTTGGACGTTTTTCAGCTGTAAAAACGTTCAAACGCTTAAAAACATCCAAAAACACTCAAAAAACTCAATCCCCAACATTTTTGGACGTTTAGACCAATTGTAAAAAGAAGAAAACGCTGGTCCTTTAAAAACGAGGAAAAAACACGAAAAAACGGCGGTAATAGAACACTGGTAAAAGCTGAAACCATCCCTGATAAACTACTGACGTTTTTGGGCTGTTTTTTAAAGTCCTGTGTGCATGAAGCCTAAAGTGTGACTATTCTTTAGTTTGGAGTTAATTATTTCCTGTTTCAACATTACAGTGTTCTTTGTCACTTGCCTCCTTGTAGGACAGTGAACCTGAAGTGAAGGTGATTTATTGTCGCAGAAGGGAATAAATATGTTAGCAAATGTATTAATCGCTTCAAATGTGATCTTGTGGTTACTTTAAAGTGTAAGTGAAGTTGACTACAAAAAAATAAAAATCTTTTTCCTGCAAGGTAAAGTCATAATGTGCTAGTATGCATCGCATGCTACCACATTATGAAAGACTTACATTGAAAGGAAGCCCTCCAGCGACACGCTTTCACCTCTGTCAGGGCTTTCATCTTCACCCAGTCTTCTTCCCGGGTTAATGGGCTCCCATCCTTTGAATGGCTAAGCCACGAGAACATCAATCCCACGCATACGCGTGGAAATCACTGGTTGTGGCACAGGGTTCTGAAAGAATGGCACAAATATGCCGCTTTTTCAGAGCGCATGCGCTGGTGATGTCACTGGCTGCAGAGACACTGAATATCTCCTAAAAGATGCATGTTTAGGGAATATTTCTTGTACCTACAGGTAAGCTTTATTATACGCTTACCTGTAGGTAGAAGTGTTCAGTGGGACTTTTTTCTACCATTGTAAAAGAGCTAAGAAAGAAGGCATACTGCTATACCTTGCGGAATGTCCCCTCAAACCTGGGGCGATCTGTTACACAAAACAATTTAGGAGATATTTATTGTATACTGCGCTGATTATGTCGTTGGCGCATACCCTGTGAAGGAATGGCCGCCTGTGCTGTTTCTTCAGGAGCGCATGGCGTGACTGGCGGCTCCCGCAGGCCTGCGCGGGAGTGGCGTCATGTAGCTCCGGCCAATCACACTGCCGAAGTCTGCGGCCCCCGGAAGGAAGATGGGCGCGGCCTGCAGTGGGGATGACGCGGGCTTCATTTGCAGGTAAGTGTTGCATAATGTGCTAGTGTGCGTCGCAGGGAAGAAAAAAGGAGAAAAAACCCCCGGAGTTTACTTCCGCTTTAAGATTTCAAAAATGTCCTAACTCTTCTGAATATACATTGATTAGCACAATGCACGCCTGTTCACCTTTATGTGCAAGCTGCAGCCATAATGATGACACAGCAACTGTATAGTTTGGAGGTCTGCGTGACTGGATATCATGTGGACCATGCTTGTGCAGTGTGCGTCTGCGCCATTCCTCTTCACCATGGTGGCACATTGACATTGAAGAAGCACAGCTGAGAATCGGTTCTCATCCAATAAACATAAATGCCCAAACCTGGACCATCATGGCAGGACTGCCAGGTATTATTTTAATAGAAGCTCCTTTTTAAGGTAACGTTATGTTCCCTGTTTCCTAATTATTTGCTCTCACTCAAAATCAACCTATTTAAAAACCATATTTGGGTTTAGTGAAAAATAATTGAACCCCCCCCCCCCCCAACCTGCCATATCAATAATATCATGTTCATTTAGCCTAGTAGGTTGTAGTAGAGATGAATCTCAATCCCATGGCAAAGGAAACTCCAGTCTCGCTAGGTTCTTCTCTAGATTTCTCTTCTCCTGGCCCAGATTGATTGAGGGACTGACAAAAAGGAGCAGCTTCCGGGGACCGCTCATCAAACATGGAGGAAGCCTGCGGGACCATGGAATAAGATAAGCAGTACATTCTATTAGAGCCCTCGTAGAGTAGCAAGCATTATATGCATGTTTGGTGTTGGGGGTGGGAACTAACGCTATTTTATTCTTGCCGACTGTCTGGAGTTCTGCTTTGAACAGTGAAAACCTTCAAATAACCCATGTGGTTATTAAAAGGGTGGTGTTAGTAATGGGACTACCATAGCTAGTGCACGTTTACTGCATTTACCTGAGACTGTACTCATCTGGGTTTGTGGCTGGCAGGAAGCATGTAAGCTTATAGCTTGAAAGGTATTTCAGACAAAGTACTTCAATCACTTTCAGATTCTGTTGACATCACATACAGGAACACTTCTGTCTATCTGGCCGAAGGCAACTGCCTTTAATAGGTAGATAGGAATTAATACATCACACAACGTGTTCCCATGATCTGTGATTAAGCAGTTACAAGAGTGTAAATCACACAGTGATTTTAAGTGGAATCCTGGTGAAGAATATGTAAGCTCAGTTGAAACCGGTTATCTTGATCACGACAGTAATTGCAAATAGCCTTATATGCCTGTGACACAAAATATGCCTGGAAAGGCTCTTTGATTTGGCATGTAATAGAAATTCCTCAGATTATAACATGCTGTGAAATCAGCCTCTAGAACCTGTGATAAGAGAATGCTAAGCACTATCTTTTCACTGTATGCACTAATTAGCAGGTAGAATTTTTTCCACTTCTATAACGCCCATGAAGGTCTACTTTATACTGTTGTCAGTTATTATAAGCAGTCTTTGACCATCATGCGCAAAGGCTGCTTGCTAACTTCAAGTATATGTACATCTGAACAATTCATTTCTATTCTTTGCTCTTAAATATACTTATATACCATTGAGAAGAGTGTTTTTGCAGTTTCTGTTCTATAAGTGCAAAGAAATACCTGTTGATCCTGCCAAAATCTAGGGCTGTGCTTAGTACTCTGTATTGTTATCAGCCCTAACTAGTTCTTCTCTGTAAACTACAGAACAATTCTCCTTTGTGTTATGGTGAAGATGAGAGGGCGAGATGTTCTGTAGTCCTGTCCTAGGGTGACAATGCTGTTCTTCTGTATACAGAACAATGAATGTCAATGTAAAGTTTCTTGAAAAAGTATTCATACCTCTTGAAATTTTCCACATTTTGTCATGTTACAACCATAAACGTAAATGTATTTTATTGGGATTTTGTGCTAGACCAATGCAAAGTGGCACATAATTGTGAAGTGGAAGGAAAATGATAAATGGTTTTCACATTTTTTTTACAAATAAATATCTGAAAAGTGTGGCGTGCATTTGTATTCACCCCCCTTTACTCTGATACCCCTAATTAAAATCGAGTGGAACAAACAGCATCGTGAAGGCCAAGGAACACACTAGACAGGTCAGGGATGAAGTTGAGGAGAAGCTTTAAAGCACTTGCTTGGAGACCGACGGTTGGCCTGAATGTCACTTTCTCCTTTCTCAATGAAATTGTTGTACCACTTCAAATCGAACGCTGCACAGTCACAACACTGTTTACTTTAGCAAATGCCAACATGCACCAGCTGCATTGCTGTGGGGTGAGCACCGTGTTGGATTTCACACAGGAAAAATAAATTTTTTGAGTTGCTGTATCTGTGGTCACCAAATTTGTAAACCTACTCCAATAAATTTTGATTTCATAACAACTAGAAATCAAGGAGTATTTTTGTGCTCGCCCTTTATAATAGAATATGATAATACTTGTTACTTATGGAATTTATAATTTACTTGCCCTCTTAAAGTGGGAGTAAACTCCCTTGTATGATTTTTACCTATATGTAACCCTATAATAAGGCTTCCTCATAGGTATAACGTGCACCATTTAGGAGATATTTACTTTAGATGCAGCAGGTGACGTCACTGGCGCTTGCGCTCTGAATGAACGGCAAACCTGTATCATTCCTTCAGAGTCATGCCATAAGCAGCGACTCTCGCACACATGTACAGGAGTGATGTCATTGCTGGCTTGGCCAGTCATATCGCCGAAACCTGTGAAGATGGAAGCGCCTTCAGCGGTGACAGCGCACCGCTGGAGGGCTTCTTTTTCAGGTAAGTCTGTCATAATGCGCTAGTTTTGGCATACCTTACTGCAATTGACCTTCAGGTATTTTTTCGTCATTTTATTCAAACTAGACAGTTAAACACATGGAATTACAATGTTTTAGAGCAGAGGTAGGGAACCTGCGGCTCTCCAGCTGTTGTAGAACTACATTTCCCATGAGGCATTGCAAGGCTGATGGATACAATTACTCCCAGAAGCATGATGGGAAATGTAGTTCTACAACAGCTGGAGAGCCGCAGGTTCCCTACCCCTCTTTTAGAGCCTCTCAGGAACCCTTCATGAGGTTGTTGGGGGGATTCCCCTCTCTATTTGTCTTGGTGACCATTTACACCATGACTGCAAGAGACAGAAAATCCATAACTTTGAGCTGTCACTGAATGTAGGGAAAATCTTCCAATGGGAACGCTTTTTCAAGTATCAGCAAAGAGAAGACTTCACTTCCTTTAAAAAGATCTCCTATTGCTTTTTGTCTCAAGAATGGAAATGAAGGAAGATCTCCCTAATGGGACACATAGAAAAATAAAATAGTTTAGAAAAATGTCTAGAGTTTTAACCTTTCCCTTTTCTGTGCAAAACGAATTTTAAAAAAGTTTGGATTTACTGTAACCGGTTCGGGCAGTGCATATGATCCCTTCAATAATAGGTTTTTCTAGCAAGCGACTGTATAGTTTTGGTGTTTTGGAAAAGATCACCTACAATTTATTTTTAGCCAGTATAAACCACAGACTGATGGTGACACGTCTGAATGTGTCTGTTTTGTTGAGTTGAACCCATGTCAGCACAACTGGTGTATGACATGTCAGGCCACATAGGAAATGTGTTTGTGGAAGCAGGTTTGCTGACTTCTTAGCACATAATAATCACTTCTAGAAGCCAAGCATATTAAAGAACTAATTACAAGATCTGTAAAGCTGTAGAAAGTGGCATGGGCAAATGTTGGCAACCAAATGCATATTCCTTAGCAGGCTTATTTCAAACATTTGCTGCTTATGTGCCTGTAATATTCAGTCTGGTTTGTGTTTCCATACCTCTTCTGCTAAATAAAGATACTATAAATCTTTGCGACTAAACCCTGATGCAAAAAAAAAAAATAATTCAGTTTTTTTAAACCTGCTGAATTACAACAGAAATCAGATTGATTGCTGTTGGAAGTACCTTAATTTCTTTTCATTAATGCTTCTGTGTAGTGCAACATTTTTTCTGCAAGTATGATAT
Source organism: Glandirana rugosa (assembly GCA_018402905.1). Lineage (NCBI taxonomy): Eukaryota > Metazoa > Chordata > Amphibia > Anura > Ranidae > Glandirana > Glandirana rugosa. Next base: position 838,268 of record BLSH010461791.1, on the reverse strand, counting down.
AGCTTAGGTAGACCCTTAGGCTAACCATACTTGTTAATATTTCTCTAGTTGAGTTTGCTCGCTGAGCAAGAGAAATCAAGATTTCCCACATTCATGCTAAATAGCGCGGGTGGGAGGAATCTCCCCTAGTGTATTGTATTCCAACAGCCGCTGCTCCTGTGGCTGTCAGAATACCCAAACAGTGGCTGCATCTCACTGGCTGCAGTCGCTTTTTGACAGCGCGTTTTCCACCCATCTCCTTTAATTTTCAGATCAAGCTATAAAATGTTTACCAACAGTGCCAACCTTAGCTCAAAGTTTGACTAATCCTGCAGGTTCACTTCGAGCCATGTATGACTAGCATTACACTAAAAGGACGGACCTGACAGCAGTGGGTTTCACACAGTCTGGTGGCTGCTGCAACAGGGATTGTGTTTAAAACTGACAGACTCCTGCCTGTCAGGTAGAAGCATTGGGGCGGCTAAGCTGCCGCCTGCTTGCTTCCACACAACCCCTGTACCGACGCCCCCCGCCATGTATTCTGGGCTCCGCTTGCACATCTGCAGGCTCGGGACCGACATGGCAGGTGCCAGAGGGTGGAAGGGAGGGAGAAGAGCAGAAAAAAGTTTGGTCTCCTCGTTGCTAACCTGGAAAGCGGCATGTATGACGTCACTTTCGGGTCAGCGCCTCAGTGTCCCTGATGTGATGTGCATTGCAATACATTCGGTGGAGCCCAGAGGAGACATATGTCTCAATAAAGAGAACCTGTCACCTAAAATCATCACATAGGGGACGGTTAAAAAAAAAAAACCTGTGTGCAGCAGCCCCCACTTACCTGAGCCCCCTCTCGATCCAGCGATGTCCACAAGAACCTTGCGCCTCAGGAGACGGGGGGGGGGGCCCGAGCTGAGAAACCATTGCACAGAGCAGGTAAGTATCAAATGTTTATTTACAAAAAAAAAAATGCCAAGGCTTTAATATCGCTTTAAGCAAAAAAAAAATTTTTAGCAAATAAACTTACACCTAAGCACACAAAATACCCCCCCACCCCAAAGAAACTATAGGGTACTGAATTTTCTCGCACAAATTTAAGGATTGACAAGTTGGGTATCTATTTACTCAGTGCAACCTCGTCTTATATTTTACCAAGAATTTGAGTAGTTTATTGCATTTGTTTGCCCTAAAATTGACTTTAGTGTGTTTTTTACTAAAATGATGTGTTCCTTTTAACTTTGTGGTAATATCAAGTGACATAAAAAAATTGGAACAGCCACTATTTTATTCTCTAAGGTGTTTGCTCTCAGAAAATGTTTGGGGGTTTTATGTAATCTTCATGCCTAAAATATTTTTTAAGCATGTGCAAAAAAAAAAAAAATAGCAAAAACCGCTCTGGCAACGAAAGGGTTAAAAGTTTATAGCAGGTTTTCTGTCCCACCCTTTGAAAATCTAAAGCCAAATTGAAGCATTATTTTATTGCCTCATTACCTGTAATGCAGTTAGGCTGCTTGAATAGTAATATTATTAATATTTTTTAGTGTACTATTGTGCTGCAGACGGGGTAAAATGTCCTGAAGATCTGGACCTCTGCTCAACTCAGTGCAGTGGTCTGGGTCCCCAGCAGTCTGACATGCCCCCTGCACGGTGCTCCAATCAGCAGCACTGTTAGGGTGAGTAGTGAGGGTCATAGGTATGTTTCTTTTATATGTCGGCTTATGATGAACAAGTTCCATATTGTTTGTCTGGAAAATGTGCTTTTTGAGTCTTCTCCAAGGAATCCTAGTTAAGAAATCCTCTGCCAAGCTGCGTTCACTCAAGCGATGAGGAGGAGGCAGGTTCCACTTCTTGTTTGATCTGAAGATGATCGCATGAAATGCACAAGCAGACTCAAGCTGGAGAGATGAGCTAATGGGGGAATACATATTAACAATAGCAAGGTTTATTTGAAATCTGTAGGAAAAATGTTAAATATTGCAACAAAGGAAAGTTTCCTTAATAAGAAAATGTATAATTTTCTTTCATGTGGCTTCAGTTGTCAATTCAGCCATCTGCAAGTCATGAAAGTAGAACATGTGTAGAGCCCATTGAAGTTGCGCTATCTATTTATTTATCTCTAGGTATTCTGCTGGATCTGATATGTCACTCAGTTTCCCCTCAGATTGCTTCATTTGGAATGGAATAAAAGCAAGCATTAGTAAGCCAAAAATAAATTCTTTGCTGTAATTTCTGATCACTTGTTCCAGTCCTTGCAGAGCCAGAGAAGGAACACGACTATGTGGCGGCATGCAGTTTTATAGTTAGTGGAACATCACCAATTTCATTCCTATTTTAAGGTGTGTTGTGTGAAAGAAGTTCACAACCCCTTTTTTTGTGCTGTTATGAGACAAGGTTTGCAACTGTCCCCTCAGTTTTATTGCTTTTTACATATCCTGTGCTCTTGGTCTGAATGAAGGTGAAAGGTTGTGCAGGTATTACCTTTTAATGCCTTAAGAAATGCTTTAACTACTTGCTGCCCAGTGTACCTATATATGGCCTGAGCGGCAAGTGGTTATACCAGGATCATGGCTGCAGTTGCAGTCATGATCCTGGTATTGCTTAGTAGAATGGGCAATCGGCTTTCCAGTAAAAGTGATTCAAATGGATTTGCAGCTGCTCAATCCCTTCTACAGTGCTTGGAGGGGCCCACTACCATTCTTAGGTCCTCCAGTTCCATTGGGGAACCTGGGGCGGCTGTAAGCAGTTTGGTCGGCTGTCCAAAGATGAGATGGCAGAACATCTGTTCCCCGATCTCATCTGTGATGAATGAAACAAAAGTAACGAGGATTTTGTCACTTCTGGTTTCAGTGCTGTCATTCCTTGGCTGGTACAGCCAGGGAAGCAGCTGAACTAGGGATGCACCGATACCATTTTTTTTTTTAACGAGTACCAATACTTTTTTGCAGGTACTTGCAGATACCTATCGCCTAGGAAGAGGGGTGGTTGGAAGGTGGGTGGGGGGGGGAGGTTGTTAGGGAGTTGGGTGATGGCAGGGTGGGAGTAGAGGGTAAGTGAGACTGCAGGCATGGTACAGGAGACCATCAGAGACTGCAGGCATGGTACAGGAGACCATCAGAGACTGCAGGCATGGTACAGGAGACCGCCAGAGACTGCAGGCATGGTACAGGAGACCACCAGAGACTGCAGGCATGGTACAGGAGACCGCCAGAGACTGCAGGCATGGTACAGTAGACCGCCAGAGACTGCAGGTATGGTACAGTAGACCGCCAGAGACTGCAGGCATGGTACAGTAGACCGCCAGAGACTGCAGGCATGGTACAAGAGTCACAGGACTCCTCATCTCTCTCCTCTCCCCAGCTGACAGCTATAGTGGGACGGGCCGAGAACTCCCGTTGACGTCAGCTGGGGAGGAGAGCGAGCTGAGGAGTCACATGAGCGCTGGGAGAGGCTCTGAAATAAGGTACAAATCTGCATCTTTTTTAAATGGCACGTGCCTATAATGTTATTTTACAGAGGTGATTGTATCCATTTATTGTAGTTATGATAGCAGCAGGAGGGGAGGTCTGTGGAGTGGATGGAGCTGACAGGCAGGGTGGGGAGGGGGGAAGAGGACAGAGGAGATAGAGATGAGAGCTGCGGATGATGGAGGCACGTAAACTGACCACGGTGTCAGGGCTCAGAAGCCATGATAAACCGTGGTCAGTTTACAGGGGGGAGGGCATAGCCAGGCAGGATCGTCCAGATTTGTTAGGTGATAGAAGGGGCCAAATTACACAGCACAAGCACTGTGCTGTTGATGCGTTTTATTTTTTTTTTAGTGTAACAAACACTTTAACCACTTCAGCTCCAGAAGGTTTTACCCCCTTAATGACCAGGCCATTGTTTGCAATGCGGCACTGCGTTACTTTAACTGACAATTGTGTATGCAATTGTACCCAAATAAAATTGATGTCCTTTTTCTTCCCCCAAATAGAGCTTTCTAACTGACACTTTTGGCACTTTTTGGGAACCTGATGGACAGCGGCTCTACCGGACCCGCTGTTTTGGCTCCCCCACTGGCCAATCTGCACGTGTGCCCCCTACTATTGCACAAAATGGTGTACGGGTTTCATGCAATAGAGCCGAACTGCCTCAGTATATCTGCGGTGGCCGGTCTTTGAGTAGTTGAAGCGGTGTTCCACCCAAAAGTGGAACTTCCGCTTTAAGGGAAGGTGACCCCCCGACATGCAACAATTGGCATGTCATTTTTTTGGGGGGGGGGGGGCGACCGGGGACCTGGTTTTCACAGGGTCCCGGGTCCACTTCCTCTCCTAGAGCCACAGCTACGAAAATCTTCTTGGCGATCTTCTGGGACACGTCACAGGTTCCAGACAATACGCCGAGCCATTCACAAGGCGCAGCGCGACTCGCGCATGCGCAGTGTGCGCCCGGCTTTACAGCTAAAGCCGGGTGCCCACACTTGCGATGCTGGCGCCACCGAGGGGAGGGGGAGAAGAACGAGCCCTGGGGCAGCCACGTCACTGGAGCCAGGGATAGGTGAGTGTCTGATTGTTAATAGTCAGCAGCTACCCTTTTGGTAGCTGCTGACTTTTAACCAGGTGGAACTCAGCTTTAAGTGTATTTTTTTCTTGAAAATTTGCCTTGGATTGACGGCTGTGTAAATAACATGTGACATAAGAAATTGCAACATCCACCTATCTTATTCTTCAGGACCCCTTCTTTCATAAAATATGTTTTGTTTGGGGGTTCAAAGTAATTTGTTAGCATAAAAATGCAGATTTTAACATGTATGTGAAAAGTGAAAAAACAATTGGTAGGCTAGCAGATGCAGTCCCTCCTCTTGCTATTTTTTTCTATACTTGCTTGGTTTATTTGAGCCACACACAAGGAGATAATGAATTTTCCAAAAACTGTTATATACAAGAAAAGTATTGGGCCTCATGCACAATTATTTTCTTTTTCCTGTAAAGTCGCTTCTTCATAGACGGTGATCCGACTTGGAAGTGACTTCCATTGACTTCTAAGGGCTCAAATCGCCTAGAAGTCGTTTTGAAATAGTACAGGAACCTTTTTTGAAATTGCCTTGGAGTCGGAGCGACTTGAGTAGCGCATATTAAGACGGCTCCATTCATTCCAATTGGATTTCTGATGTCAGGCGATTTGAGGCGAATTGGGGCGACACAAGTTGAATCGCAAATCGCCTAGGTGTGAACCGGCCCTCCGTTTTTCAGCTGTAAATACGCCGCTCACCAACGTTTTTGAACATTTTAGATCCATTGAGGGAAAAAACAAAACACTCAAAATCGCTACTGCTCATCAACGTTTTTGGTCCATTGAAAAAAAAAAAAAAATACTGTTCAAAAACGCTAAAAAACTCACTACAAAGTTACTGGCGTTTTTAGAACGTTTCCCGTGTGCATGAGGCCTCAAAGTTCAGGTCCGAATCCTACCAAAATCAAGAGATAAAGATTAGCTACACTTGAGTACAGAAAGGAAGCGTGCAGGAGGACCTGTCAGACTACGCAGCAATATAAAATACAGATTCACTCCCAATGCACTCTACAGGTAGTAATAACAGGGAGATGGAGGTCTGACAATATTATTGGCAGCAGACTGTGGCTCTGTCCAGAGGCACTATCCTAGTCCAGCCAGATCTGAATCTAGCGGATTAATGAAAATCGTAACTTTGTTCAGACTTTAGCACGTTTGTGAAATGTTCTGGATAGCATTAGCAGTTTAGTGGATGTACTTGTTACCTGGAGTTGCTCTTTATTGGCTCTGAACCCAACAAACCCCTTTAATCTGAAGTGTATCTACTGAATGGGAAAGCTGCTAATGCAGGATTTACAGAAAGCCTTGTAGAGCCAGATGCAAAAAATTACATGATATGCCTGCTGGGGGAAAAAGTACAAAGAGCATGTTTTCACTTATGCAAAACAAAAAGTTCCCATATGTTCTCAGAAGAAAGGGGTTTTGGCCAGTTCTGTAGTATACATTGTAGTTATTTCTCTGACAAAGAGATGCAAGGTTATCCTGTGTAACATGTGCCTCACTGCTCCCCTGGCAGGTGGATCTACCATTTGCTGGGAAGTCTCTCTGGGTTTCTCTTGTGTCATTGGTGAATATAATATGTAGCTGCCACCTCCTTCAGCCTACAGTGGACAGATGTCTTGGTGTAGATGAACTAGCTACATAGATCTACGTTCCTGGCAGTTTATTATGAGAAAAAACTAATTTGAGAGCTCACAAAAGAACTTGTGGTAAATAAAATACATAAATAAAATGAAACATGAACAATATTCCTTTTCTATATGCATTTTGAATTTTCAGTGAATCCACCGGCGCGTAGCACATTGTACTCCGGGTGCAAACCCACCACCTTTGAACTAGAACTTGGCACCTGTTTAAAAGTCAAATAGTGCTTCATAATCTCCTCTGTGGCATCAAGCTTGATTCCCTCTGGGGTCTTAAACTCTGTATAGATAAGTATTCCACTGACAAATTAACATGTTCTTGTACCAGCACATACAGTATCTCACAAAAGTGAGTACACCCCTCACATTTTTGTAAATATTTTATGATATCTTTTCATGTGACAACACTGAAGAAATGACACTTTGCTACAATGTAAAGTAGTGAGTGTACAGCTTGTATAACAGTGTAAATTTGCTGTCCCTTCAAAATAAATCAACACACAGCGATTAATGTCTAAACCGCTGGCAACAAAAGTGAGTACACCCAAAGATGATGCACAAGAAAGCTCGCCAACAGTTTGCTGAAGACAAGTAGACTAAGGACATGTATTACTGGAACCATGCCCTGAGGTCTGATGAGACCAAGATAAATGTATTTGGTTTAAATGGTGTCAAGCATGTGTGGCGGCAACCAGGTGAGGAATACAAAGACAAGTGTGTCTTGCCTACAGTCAAGCATGGTGGTGGGAGTGTCATGGTCTGGGGCTGTATGAGAGCTGCCGCTACTGGGGAGCTACAGTTCATTGAGGGAACCATGAATGTCAACATGTGCTGTGACATATTGAAGCAGAGCATGATCCCCTCCCTTTATGGACTGGGACGCAGGGCAGTATTCCAACATAACGACCCCCAAACACACCTCCAAGATGACCACTCTCTTGCTAAAGTCAAGCATGTCTCCAGACCTAAACCCTATTGAGCACCTGTGGGGCATCCTCAAATGGAAGGTGGAGGAGCACAAGGTCTCTAACATCCACCAGCTCCGTGATGTTGTCATGGAGGAGTGAAAGAGGACACCAGTGGCAACCTGTGAAGCTCTGGTGAACTCCATGCCCAAGAGGGTTGAGGCAATGCTGGAAAATTAATGATGGCCACACAGATATTGACACTTGGGGCCCAAGCTGGACATTTTCACTTAGGGGTGCACTCGCTTTTTTCGCCAGCAGTTTAGACATTAATGGCTGTGTGTTGAGGTATTTTGAGGGGACCGCAACTTTACACTGTTATACATGCTGTACACTCACTACTTTACATTGTAGCAAAGTCTCATTTCTTCAGTGTTGTCACATGAAAAGATATAATAAATATTTACAAAAATGTGAGGGATGTACTCACTTTTGTGAGATACTGCAATTGTGCAATGCTGCTCAAAGAGGTTTCTCATAATAGGTTAATTGGGAAAAGCAAGGTTAACATAACATAAGTGTATGCAGCACTATCGGATAATTGCATGCGTATACAGAGCTGGAGTAAGATAGGAACAAATTACAGCCTCAATCAAGCCCTTTAACTGATGCACTTCAACACCTGGTCTTTATTAGAGGCCTCTGATCTCGAGGTTTTAAGTGATTGTTGCCCGGCCACGGTGCATTTACTGCAGCAGGGTGGCACAGGCAGGCAGGATCACGTACATGTACGTCATCCTGCTTCTTCTGGGTTAGTGACATGCAGCACACTGCTCCCACAACAGCAGGACACAGCGGATTGCGGCTCCCGGTTCCTCGCCACTTCGATCACATAATCACAGTATCAACAAAGCTGTTATGCATGAATTTCATTCATAACACCTGTGATTCTTATAGTGATGCAGGGATTGGCCCACAGCTATCACATGGTACTTGGGCACCCTGTAATGGTAAATTACAGCTGTTATGAATGTAACACATTCATGACAGTTCAAAACAACATTGTGTAAAAAAAAAAAAAAAATCCCTGATCACCCTCTAGAGTAGTATAAAGTAGTACTGAAAGAAAAAAAAATATTTAAGTATGTATGTGTATATGTGTATATGTGTGTGTGTGTGTGTGTGTGAAAATATATATATATATATATATATATATATATATATATATATATATATATATATATATATATAATTTTTTTTTTTTTTCCCATACTGTCACCAATCAATATCCCTGATCACTTCCACACCAGTCATATGATGATGCTATGCTGCACTGGTGACAGTACGTTAAAAACTAATAGTGGGGGAAAAAAAACATTTTATTTAATTTCTTTGTTTTTCAAAAAATTGTGACAACAAAACTAGAACTTAAAAAAATCGTAGTAAATACCTCAAACTGTCTACTCTCCAAAAACCAATTAATATACACTTATTGGGATTTTTTTTACTAAAGACATGTAGCAGAATACATTTCGGCCTAAATTTATGAAGAAATTTGATTTTATTGGATATGTTTTATAACAGAAAGCAGAAAATATATATTATTTTTTCCCCCCAAAATTAAACCTTTCTGAGGTCACGTTTTTAATGAAAGCTGTAGATTTACTATATTGAAAATGACTTTACAGAACATTAACATGTTAAAGCATATATGCTGTTTAAAGGGGTTGTAAAGTCAGAAGGTTTTTTATCTTAATGCATTGAAGTGGAAGTTCACCCTAAATCTAAAATCCCTGCATCTATAGACTCCCCCAATCTTAGACCCCTTTCACAATGGGGCGGTTTTCAGTCGCTTTAGCGCTAAAAATAGGGCCTGAAAACTGCCTCCCCTGCAGCCCGGTGCGCTTGCTGGACGTTAAAAAAAAGTCCTGCAAGCAGCATCTTTGGGGTGGTGTGGGAGCGGTGTATTCACTGCTCACAAACTGCCACTGCCCATTGGAATGAATGGGCAGCGCTTCTGAAGCGCCCCACCATGGGCATTTTTAACCCTTTTTTAGCCCCTTCTCTGAGGTAAAGGGGACCAGGACACCCCTTAGGTGGGTGCAATAGCACTTAGCAGACTCCGAGACCCTCTGAATAAAGTTCTTAATGTAGCTATAAAGTCTCACAGGCCTTCCAACTGAACTTAGTCTGACTAGAACTATTTCTTGAGCACTGAACTTGCACCCTGGACACCGATTAATGCACATACCAAGCTTGGGATCCTCGTTGTGCAGATTTGGCCTCCGTCTCACAGCCTCCCGCTGTAGCTTTATGCATTTACACTCAGTCTCCTGACAAAACTTTTGGGACTCTCACTGCCACTTGGTCCCCTGTGCTTCCTATAGCCAACCGCTGTATCTCCCGAGTGTCCCCACGCCAACTTGCTGGGTCCCTTTCTTGGCTTCTTCAGCCCAACTACTGGTTCTATCTTGCAAACGTCACCCCCTTTATTCCTCTGGGTTCCTAGCTTGACTTCTGCTGAGACTTTCCCAACTTTTCCACTATCCCCCAGCTAGTGAAAATGGATGCTCTGGTACTCTCTCAGACTTCACACGCTGGCCTCTGATAACAGGAGCGTTGTCCCTCGTAGGCGACGGCTTCCCCTTTACCTCCTACCCTGGTTCACACTTTGCCTCTGGAGACAGGAACATTTACCTTCCATTAGAACTCTGTCCCTTCACCTCCGACAATGAGGGGTTCTCCGGCCGGCAGAACCCGTGAAACTTAGTTAGGCTTCCGGCATGAAGTCCCAACCCCTGCGCTGCTGCTTCTTGTCCTGGGTGGGGCTTAAACTGCCTAGCAACCAGGTGATCCCGTATAGGCCTTAGGCTTCTGACCTAGCAGCCGGGAGCTCTCAACACATGTCCACCCAGACGGCCATCCAGGTGGCACCGAACCCTGATCACCTGACTCCTCCCAAATATATAGGCTCTCCCAGCAGGCCATGGGGCCCAAGAAAACCCCCGCCCATTGGCTGGAGCAGCCTACCATTCATATTCCAAGTTCATGTACACCTTATCATGCCAATGTCATCAGCAGCAGTGCCACCCAATGGCAGAGGAGAGAGGTGCATCAAACTCAGAGTTAGGGAAAAGAATCAGGAGATCCCCTAACAATTGGCCAGGTAAATTACCACCCAGCAAATAAATTTGACAGCACCCCTGTTCAAAACCAATGTGCTACAATGGGAAAAAAAAAACGAGACTCTACAATAAGTTTAAGCGACTTTATATACATACATACAGTACATACTTTAAAAGCAGTCAGCAAGTATGTTGTCTCCGTAGATCAGTTGAATGTAAAATATTTGTTTAACCTGATTGTACGAGCATATGAGTGAGATATTGGAGCGCTTCAAACCAGGCCCCCACTCTTCTTTTTTTTTTTTTTTTTAAAGTGAATTTTAATTTAATTGTTTTCTTCATTTAACAATTGTTTGTGTTTGGCATTATTGGCCTATGACAACATTCTTTAGAAACAAGTTGATTGAGGCTTGAACTCTGGTGGTCTAACAGTAATGCCATTTGGAAGCGTATCTGGCAAAAGTCACTTTGGAGTTTAATGAATCAAATTGTTATCTCTATTTTGTGATCAAGCTCAGAACCAGTCCCATATGGAAGCTAAAGATAGGCACGTTTCTTAATGTACAGAATTGGCTTTGGGGGAAAAACGAATAGTTTACCTGATGTTCTCCTTTTGTTCCATTTTGTTATGACTTGGAGACTGAATTCCTGACCTGGTACGACATACTTGTCATGCACACACATAGCACACCACGCTAATAACACAAATTAAGTGTTGCCAATCTTTTGTTCAGCTCTAATGGCACAAATTACACTGCTGCCAGTTGTTAATTGGTGGTCTGTTGCTTTAGGTGAAGACATGATTTTCATTAGTTCCCCAGCTGTAGATTGTATGTCAGTGCTCAGTGGGTTCATGTCATGGTGTGAGATTGTGTAGGAGCACAGCTCGGTGTCACTATGCTCCTTAGCACACCCAAGAAAATAAGACTGTCTCTACTAAAGCAGCAACCTTAAAAAATATCAGGTTATATGTACACAGATCTTCTTTTGTCATTCTGACAGCTGAAGGTTACAAATCAATTGGCTGCAAGTGCTAATTGAAGCACTGTGCAGATGGTGGGGAGAAGGTCAGTGGCAGATTCTATCGTATTCTGTCACTGACCTTATACAAAGTATTATTTCCCTCATGACTGGGCATTGTTAGTCCTCTGTATGGAGTGATAAAGTATCAAGTAAAAGTGTGCTTCGTTTTAGAATCCCTGCACTCTGTAAGCCCACAGTGTAAAACAAAGTCACTCAGTTAGACCTCTTGCACACAGTACTGATGTTTGAACATCTGCATTTTTGGGTTCAATTTCAATTTCAATTTTGTGCTGAAAAAGACCCCCCTCGGCTTATACTAGAGTCAGTGTCTGTGGGTGATGAGTAAATTCACATTGCACAGAGCACGGGCTGCTTCTAAGAGCCGTTCTCTGCATGAAACTGTGACCTAATTACATTGGAATGCAGAGAATGCTGAGAGAGGTGTCAGATTTTCAACTTGATGTCGGGAAGGTGGGCGGGACCTGTGGGTGTTAGCTGTTCAGTCCCCCCACCTCCTGATCTCAGTGAAGATCTGCAGCGCTCTCTCTGCATTCTCAGCATTCTCTGCATTCCAATGTAATTAGGTCACAGTTTCATGCACAGAATGGCTCTTAGAAGCAGCGTGCTCTGTAGATTGTGAATCTACCATACTCATCTCTTCTGTGTTCTGGCTACAATCTCTGTGTAATGGCTGAGTCCCTGTGTCCTGGCTAAAATCCCTGTGTCCTGGCTACAATCCCTGTGTTCTGGCTCCCTGTCCCTGTGTTCTGGCTACAATACCTGTGTAATGGCTCCCTGTCCCTGTGTTCTGGCTGCTGCATTTCCCACCCTAGGCTTATACTCGGGTCAATAACTTTTCCCAGTTTTTTGTGGTAAAATGAGATGCCTCGGCATATATTCGAGACGGCTTATACTCGAGTATATACGGTAATCATATTTTTGTGTTCTAGCTCCCAGAATATTTTAGTATTTGTCTGTACTTGCGTATGCATGCTTATTTTTCCCATACCGGTGCAATATACTGACCAGGAATGCAGATTTTTTTTTTTCTTTTCATGAATACACCTCACTTGTTTATGTGCCTGTGTGTACATGCACATTGTAAACAATGGGCTTCATTTTAGATGAGTAAAAAGAAGAAAAAAAAACCTGTACCAAGCTTTTTCAAGCTGCAGTGTACAAGAGGCCTTAAAGCGGAGTTCCACCCAAAAGTGGAACTTCCATTCATTTGTCCCCCCCCCCCCCGGTGCCACAATTGACAGGTACCTTGTCCCCACTTCTGGGAGACCGGGCCCCGGCGAATTACATCAGCAGCTTGGCCCCCCCCTCCTCCTCCTCCCCCCGCCATCGGGCCAGTAGGAGAGCACAGCGCCCATGTGCAGTGGGGGCCCGGCAGTGAAGCAATAGTGGCGGCAGCAACCGACAGCTGATGGAAACAGGAAACATCAGCTGCGGTACCGACATCACTGGACTCTAGGACAGGTAAGTGTCCTATCATTAATAGTCAGCAGCTACAGTATGTGGAGCTGCTGGCTTTTCATTTTTGCAGGGGTGGGCAGACCTCCTCTTTAAAGGGTAACAACACTAGCAAAAAAACACTAGAAAAAATAGCAAATAAAGAAAAAAATAATATAGCCTATAAAATTGTGACACAAGTCCTATTGTAATTGAATGTTATTACAATTTTAATTTTCTGTAAAATGCAATGCAATATGGCTAGCTTGAGGTCTTCTCTACACAATGTGTACTGGACACACCCCAGAAACATTTCCTGCTTGTGTGATTGACGTTCTGATTTTCCCAGAAGTCTGCACTAAGATACAGGTCAGATTTCGGGCCTCCCCTGCAACAAAAATTTCATTTTGGTAAAATACCGATAGGAAATCACATCTAAAGAGATGCATACCCAGCAGCTTTCTTCGTTAGTGCCCTATAGGTGCAGCAGCTGATTGATGATTATGAAATCAATCCCATTATCTTCATTTTCCCACATGGGCACAGACAAACACACAGGGATTTCTTCAGAATAACAAAAGATGGAAATCTGCGACGACATTTGTTAAAATTCCTTCAATGTACATAGATCACCTGGGGGGAATGTTTTTTCTCAGCAAAAGTGGAGTTACGCTTTAAGGTGTATTATCTAATATAGCATAGGTGCTCAACCTGTGGCCCTCCAGCTGTTGCGGAACTATAAGTCCCATGAGGCATTGCATGTGGCTTACAGTTACAATCATTACTCCCAAAGGCAGAGGCATGATGGGACTTGTAGTTCCGTAACAGCTTGAGGGCCACAGGTTGAGCACCCATATAATATAGGTTTCAGTGATGAGATCTCCTTACTGGATTATTTTTACCTCTGCCATACAATGTCCATTTTCAATTGCGTTACACACTACATACTGTAAGTCATCTTCACCATTTTCCCTGCAGGTAGACAAAGTAAGAAATATCTGTTTGGAAACAGATTTTTTCTTTCCCAACAAGTGATCTTAAATAGATGTACCCAGTAACTGAATTATATTTATTTAGCTAAGGCATTGTGGGGTTGATTTAGTAAAAGCAGATAAACTATGATGCAGTTTGCAAGTGCATTTGCTCCAGAAATAAGTAAATTAGGGGAAGCTCTCCTGACTTCCATCATCCAATCATGTGTAAAGCAAAAATGCTGTTTTTTTTTTCCATGCATGTGATTGGGTATTGTTTGCAAAGTAAAGCCTCACCACATTTACTAAGCTCCAGAGCAAATGCCCTTGGAGAGGGCAGTACCAATTGTAAAGTGCACTGTCTGTTTGCCTTTAGTAAATCAGCCCCTATGTATCATTAGCACTTTTTTTTTAAACGAATAATAGAACTTGTTTTCCCTTTTTTTTTTATTTTTTTATTGTCAATAAAGAAAAAATAATATAGCGGATATAATTGGGACACTAATATTGTAATTGAGTGTTATTAAAAATGACCTTTCCTTTTCAATCTGCAGCCGCTGTAATTTTCTGAGAATGCATTGCAATATGGCTACCTGGAGTTGTTCTCTACACAGAATGAGTACTGGACACTCCCCAGAAACATAATTTCCTGCTTGTGTGATTGGCTCACCAATTTTCCCAGAAGCCTGTCTAAGATACAAGTCAAATTTCAGGCATCCCCTGCAACAAATATGTCATTTTTGGAGAGATACTTTCGATAGGAACACGTCTAAAGGGATGCAGGCCCAGCAGCTTCTCGCATTAGTGCTCTGTAGCTGCACAGCTGACAGTAAATTATGAAACCACTCCCATTAAACCAACTCAGCACAGAGAAACACAGAATGATTTCTTTAGAATAACAAAATGTAGGAATCTGCAACAAAGTTTGTTATAATCCTTGCAATGTACATAGGTCACCCCGGGCAAAATGTTTTGCTTTAAGCAATGGCTGTATGGCATTTCTTAGGTTTCTTGAGGCAGGGTTCCTAATTCTGCTAGCAGTGACTCATTTCTACATATTTCATGTTGAAACAGTCCCTTGTAGTCTCCATTGGATACCTGTGTAACAAATTGACAACGGGAGTACAATTATTGGGAAAGGGCAGTGTTTCCACCCTTTCAACAGGGAGTTCCTGAACAAGGACCGTCATAACATGGTTACCAGGTATTATTTCAAAGTGATTGTAAACCCTTACATATACCCAATGAAAGTGACTGGCATCAGGTGATACACAGAAATGAAACAAATCCTCCTACATAATTGTACCCATTTATCTGCAGTCTTTTCTACATCTGTTCAAAGTCCAGAATTTATAAAGTCTGAGAGCTGATTGGAGGGAAGGGACACACCCCCCTTTACAAAGGAACAGAGCTGAGGCTGTCAATCGGCTAGAAGTTCCTCCCCATCACCATTTTTCTCTTGGTGTCAGGAAAACTTGTTAGAATTGATTCATGCTGATCACGGAAAGACAAAGCAGCAGACAGAAATGACACTTGGAACTCTTATTTGAGACAAGTACACACTATAGAGGGATATGCTTTCTTCATATTTCATGTCTGAGGTTTACAACCACTTTAATGAATACTACACATTCAGAAAAAAATAACAAACATGTTCTACTTACCTCCTCTTCTTGGATCCCTCTTTGCTGCTCCTGGCCCCTCCCTCTTGTGAGTGCCCCCTCAGCCAGCAGCTTTCTATGGGGGCACCAAGCTGAGTCACAGCTCCGTGCATCCATTCAGACATAGAGCCCCGACCCGGCCCCACCCCCTCTCTCCCCTGTTTGGCTGACTGACTGACTTTTATTGACAACTGCAGGAGCCAATGGTGCCGTTGCTGTGTCTCAGCCAATCAGGAGGAGTATCCCTGACTGCTTAGACATTCATGGACATTGCTGGAGAGAGAAGAGGCTTAGGGTAAGTATTAGGGTGTGCTGGGGGGGCTGCTACACACAGAAGGTTTTTTCTCTGAATGCATAGAATGCACTAAGAGAAAAAACCTGCTGCCTTTACAACTTCTTTAACCACTTACCAACCGGAAGATTTTCCAGCTTTAGGACCAGAGCACTTTTTGCGATTTGGTACTGCGTCGCTTTAACTGACAATTGCGCGGTCGTGCGACGTTGCACCCAAACAAAATTTTCGTACTTTTTTTCCCCACAAATAGAGCTTTCTTTTGGTGGTATTTGATCGCCTCTGCGTCATTTCTGATCGCCGTTATAAACAAAAGAAGAGCGACCATTTTGCAAAAAAATCCCAAATTTCTTACTTTTTGCTAAAATTCAAATCCAAAAAAAAAAAATATAAAAAAACATTTTTTTTCACAGTTTTTGGCTGATTTATATTCTTCATATTGTGATAAAAAAAAAATCGCAATCGACGTTTATTGATTGGTTTGCGCAAAAGTAGCCGCGTTTACGGATGATAATTAATTTCTGGGGTTTTCATTTTTTTTTTACTAGTAATTGCGGCGATCTGCGATTTTTAGCGGTACTGCGATATTGCAGCGGACATGTCGGACAATTTCGACACTTTTTTGGGACCAATGACATTTATTCAGCGATCAGAAATTTAAATGTCCACTGATTACTGTATAAATGTCATTGGCAGTGAAGGGGTTAACCTGGGGGGGGAGCTAGGGGTTAACTGTGTTCCCTGGGTGTGTTCTTACTGTGGGGGGGTTGGGCTACCATGGGCATGAGAGATGTAACTGATCCCAGTGACAGGGATCAGTAGATCTCCCATGCCTGCACTGTCAGAATGGGGAACCGCCGTGTTTACATCGGCGGTTCCCCGTTCTTTCCCTGTGGCCGCTCATCGCGGCTCGCCGGCGGAAATCGGGTCCGCCCGAGCCGCGGGCACACTCCCTAGGAGTGCGGCGGGTGCACGCGCCCCCTAGGGGCTGTTCGCAGATCGCCGTCTTTTTACGCCGATTCGCGCTCAGCATCCCGACTGCCGCCGTGAAAACATGGCACACGGTCGGGAACTGGTTAAAGGATATATGAGATTTTAGCGGTTGGATTTATGAAACTGCTCCTAACTTTGAGTGTCAAACCCAAAACAAGCATGTATTAAATATAAGTCAGAGAAAAGTCAGAGTTATTCCTCTTCATCTTTATTTCAGGTGGGTGACCCACCTCTGCATTACAGCCAGGAAAGTGGCATTACCAGAAAGGTCAGCCTACATATTTCTCTTATGGCATGTGTCCTTAATGTTTACACTTGCAATTGGGGGGGCATAATAAAAACAAGCTGCAAAGGCAGTGGACAGAGATGTATACATGCTGTTGGTTTCTAGGGGTTACAAAAGGTGGTGGGGAGTTGACAAAATGCCTTCTGAAGAGCGAACCACCATAGATCTCTCTTCAGAGGACGTAGATTATGTAAACAAGATTTTGTTAGCACATGTATATTTAATCATACATAATATATGATTATTTTCAGTTCCGAAACAAATTTCTCGGTTTGACCTCCCTCAACTTTGTTGCTTTATGTCAGTGATTTGAAGGCAGCGTGAAAAATACAGTACATAATTTTGTTGTCATTTTCTACAATACCATCTTGTCTTTCTAATATGATTTAATGTTTCCCAAATGCAGCTTTAAATCTAAGCATAAGAAACCCTTACTAGAGATTGTCACATGGAATATATTACATGTGCCGTGCCTTACATTGTTTGACCACTTAAAACATTGAAGTATAAAAACCTATAAAGAGATTAAATGAAGGCTCAGGCATTTTTCTTCTAGAGGCATTATGGCCACATGATACTTCAGTTTGGCTGTATCTTACCGCTAAGTGATTGTTACAAGCCAAACCAGAACATTAATTCTGCACTACTAGCGCCGCAACATGACAACTTCACAGTTCTCGCTTCGGCAACCAACACAGTGGCTCTGCCATATCGGCTTGTGGCTTTTTTTGAGCAGCAAATAGTAAGTAGTTTTTCTTGCATTCTCGCAGTTCATTTGTTCCTCAATCAGGCAGTTCCTAGACTGCATGCATCTTGTGAGAGACCTCAGAGGACTTTTTCATTGTTCCTGTAAACATAACTACATCACTATTAACTGTTGCCATCTAACACAGGTTTTTATGTGTGCGTTTTAGTCCGTAGGGTTCCATATTGAGTTTATCCACCCTTTGCAGCGATAACAGCTTCAACTCTTCTGGGAAGGCTGTCCACAAGGTTTAGGAGAGTGTCTATGGGAATGTTTGACCATTCTTCCAGAAGAGCATTTGTGAGGTCAGGCACTGATGTGGACGAGAAGGCCTGGTTCGCAGTCTCCGCTCTAATTCATCCCAAAGGTGTTCTGTCTGGCTGAGGTGCAGGCCAGTTAAGTTCCTCCATCTCAAACTCGCTCACCCATGTCTTTATAGACCTTGTGCACGACTGCGCAATTGTCAGTTAAAGTAACGCAGTGCCATATCGCAAAAAATGGCCTGGTCATGAAGGGGGGAAATCTTCCGGGGGTCAAGTGATTAAGCCCTTCTTACCTGATTACTTAGATTTGGTGGATGACCTTCTCCAGGGAGAGCCATGGTATAACCATCCTTTCTCATGGTTACATGCGTTTATGGTGTGAACAAGTTTTTCAAGGTGCAGCAATGGAAATTCAAAGTCTGGGATATTTTTTAACCCCATTTTGCTTGGTGCTTCTCCAGTACTTGATACCAAACTTAATTCAGTAACTTTGGTTTTCATAATCTTGTTTGTTTGGATAGAACAACCCCTGAGGCCTTTAATTTGCGTTCATATAGCCTTTTAATTTTACATAGGACTCCATTCAATTCATTCAATCTGAAGGCAGCTGGTTAAAACAGAGCTTATTTTGGGTTTTGGCAGCAATAGGGGTGAATACTCATGCTGCCAAGAGTGAACTAGAAGATGCAACACTGCAGAATAGAGTGTGTGCTTAGCTGGAACAGGGGGGGGGGGGGGGGTGAGTACTTATGCAGAGCACTGTATAATGTTGGTGATGTTTGTGGAAACTCCCAAGAGAGAGAGATTTTTTTTTTCACATTCCTGAATGATCGTGCATGCAGGGGACATAAGTTTTCATTTTATCCATTTACACCAGTTATTATGTACCATAAAGATTTACAGCAGCTTAGAAAAGTTTATTAAGCATGTAACATCATAAGGAGAATGCGAACCATGTCACTATGCATTGGAACAGAAGGAATGTGAAGAAGCTTTTAATTTATCGCCTTGGATTTAAAAAAAGGAAAAAAAAATCTGCTGAAACATAAGTGATAACAAAAGCTTTGATGTTAATAAACCTAAATGGAAGTAAAAAAATCAAAGTGTGTAAACGGTGAAGTTATAAAAGGGAAGATGACAGAGGCATACCCTGTAATTAGAAGTAATTTGTGCTTTTGGGGTAGCTATTTGTTCTCTGTGTAAAAGCGACTTCTCAAGGAACTTTGGTAAGTAATATTTGTTTGTAAAACCCAGCATAACCAGATTATCACATTTGAAAGAAAATGATGTCTCAAACTGCCCTCCACACATGCAGGGAGGGAAAGGTTAGTTGCTGAGCGTGGCCACTGTCTTTACTTAGAACGTTATAGATCTAAACAAGAAAAAAAGGTATATTTCTATGATTGTTCAAAATCACGCCGTCAGCTGTATTACACACCCTTCTTGTCCCAAAACATGGACTAAGCAATCTGATATACAGATGTTGGCTTGACCTTCTCTATGCTGTGCAAGGTGTTAGTGCCTGTGGGTAAAATATTTGGTCTCAGGGGACAGACTAGAGCAGTCCACTGTTTAAAGTGATTGTAAAGTCTCTTTTTGTTTTGTTTTGTTTTTTTAAATAACAAACATGTTATACTTGCCTCCTCTGTGCAGTTGGATTTGCACAGAGCAGCACTAATCCTCCTCTTCTCAGGTCCCTCTTTGTTGCTCCTGGCACCTCCCTCCTATCACGTGCCCCCACAGCCAGCAGCATTCTTTGGGGCACCTAAGCGGCCCAGCCCACCCCCTCTTTCCCCTGATTGGCTGACTGAGGGCAGAGAGACATCCAAACATGTCCCGCATTTTGCAGCGATTTGAAATCACAGGCGGAATCGCGGCAATTCCACCCCTGATCAGGTGTGAAAGGAGCCTTAGACAGCCCATAGATTAGTCCATATTTCTCCCCTCGTCTTTCAGGGCAGCACCTGGAGAAGGGTGCAGCTCCGCCCACTTCTTAGGAAACCCTGCAGTCAGATCTTTAGTTCGCCCTCTTCCACCATGGCCTCAGTTGTAGTATTTCCTCCAGCCATGGTGGAAGTGCTGCAGGGGACTGAGGGTGGGCTGCGCTCTCTCCAGGTGGAGGGGATTAGTAGGCCTACCTTGTGTGGTTTGTTTGAGTGTGAAGGTTGACCCAACACCCCCTCTGGACGGGTGGGGGGTGGTTTCGGTGTCCTCCTCCCCATCGAGCCTGGCGAGGGCAGAGACTGGTGGTGGTCCCGCTCCAACAGACCGGGCGAGGCAAACAGGAGCCACAGGGACAGGGTGGAAGCCCTGTGGCTTCTCCTGTACTCGTTCCGGAGGAAGGGCCACGTCATCTCCGGCGGGGCGGGACTTCTGGCAGGGCGCGCGGCTTCCGGTTCCGGCCGCTGGAACGCAGGGGGAGGTGGGCGCACCTTCGGCTGGTGCATTTCCGGTCCCGTAACGGCGGGAAATTTGGATTTCAGGCCAAAATAAAAGAGCTGGATGGACACCCGCTGTGCACTCTGCAAGATGGAGTCAGAAGTTTCAGCGCCAGTGGCAGGAGCAGGAGCCACAAGCACCGGCCAGGCCCAGGTAAGGAAGCAGAGGTCTCAAAAATACGCATGGGCAAAATGTTTGTTCCCTCCCTTTTCCCTCCTAGGGGTGAGGGGGAGCCTGCACCACTACCCCCAGAGGTTGGTTTGGGGGTTATGTGGTAGAACAGTGAATCTATGGGGCTTTGTTTTGTGGTCACTGTTCTAATTGATGTAGGTCTTCTAGTGTGATAGACCTGATCATATTTTCTTGATGCTTGTGTTTGGTATTGGTGTTTTTCAGGTGAAATGTAAAGAGAAATTAAAGCATATATCCTCTTCTCCCAAAAAGAAATGTGCGTCATGTAAAGCCACACTTAGGGATTCTTGGACCAAACCATGGTGCAAGGCCTGTATATCAGAATTGGTGAGAGAGGAGACAGCAGCAGCACCTCCTACTCAGCCTAGTGAGATCCTGAAATGCTTTAGAAAGGAATTAGAAGACACGTTTCAATCCTTCCGTTCTTATCTAGATAAGCGTCCAGTGCCTCAGCAACTCAGGGGCAGCTCGCCGTCCGGTTCACATGCATCCACCTTAAAGAGTATGTTTAGTAAATCAGACAAAGAGGAGGGAGGTAGCGCTTCCTCAAAATCAGAGGAGGAAGAAAGACAGGGGACTGCCTCCCGCTACAAATTAACCCTGGACGAAGTGGATGAACTATTAAAAAATTATCCATGCTACATTAAAAATTAAAGAAGACAAAACCCAATTGTCTCTTCATGACAAGATGGATGAAATTAAGCACAGGGTATTCCCAGTGCATAAAGTGCTGACAGAGACTGTCAAGAAAGAGTGGAAAGACCCAGAGAGGGCCCCCTTTTTCTCTAGATTTTTTCTGAAAAGGAAATTCCCCTTTGACGAGGATGCCGCACACATCTGGAATAAAAGACCCAAGTTGGGTGCGGCATTCTCCCAAGTGTCACGCAACACTGACCTAGCCTTTGAAGACATGGGTGTCCTGAAAGACCCCATGGATAAAAGGGCAGATGCATTGCTAAAGAAAGCTTGGGATTCGACGCTTAACAATCTCAAACCAGCAATGGCATCGACTGTAGTAGCCAGAAACCTGGATCATTGGCTAGAGCAACTGGAAGGTCACATCAAAGCAGGCACTTCCCGCAAGGATTTGTTGGACACTCTACCAGCATTGAAGAAAGCAGTAGGTTTCTTGGCTGATGCCATTAGGATGACCGCTAGGTCATCTGCTTTAGTTAATACAGCAAGGAGAGCCTTGTGGGTAAAGACTTGGACAGGCAATTCAGCATCCAAGACAAAACTCTGTGGTCTTCCCTTTGAGGGGGATTTAGTCTTTGGTCCAGGCCTAGACGCTGCTCTAGATAGAACAGCAGACAGGAAAAAAGCTTTTCGAAAAAAGCAAAAGATTGGGCCTCAGACCAAGAAAAGGTTTCGGCCCTTTCAACAAATCAGGGACAACAAGGAGTCGGCAAAGAAACCTTGGAGGCCTCAAAGAGGACGGGCAGGACTGGGGTGCTTTTTCACCCCCCCGGCCAGCCAGAAAAAAAAAAAATCAGTGACGATCACCCAGCGTGGGAGGGCGACTACAAGCCTTTCTCCCACAGTGGCAGATAGAGACAACCAGTGCGTTTATTATCAAGATTATCGAAAGAGGATACGCACTAGAATTCTCGGAACTCCCCCCAATCCAGATTCTATGTGACTCAAAACCCCAAAGATCAGGAGAAGTCGTGCACAATGACAACTTTGATCGAGGATTTTCTACAACAGCAAGTAATCATACCAGTGCCTGGAATAGAGGAGGGTTGGGGTTATTATTCACACATTTTTCTGGTGAAACAACCATCGGGGAAATTCCGTTTAATAATAAACCTGAAGATTCTGAACAAAGCCATCAGATACAAGAAGTTTCGGATGGATACGATTTATTCGGTCAGACAGCTGCTCCGAGTGGGCTATATTTTGGTCTCAATAGATCTCCGGGACGCGTATCTACATGTCCCCATGGCAGCTGCATCCCAGAAATATCTGAGGTTTGCGGTCAGCATAAAAGGGGGTAGTGCCGCACTTTCAATTCAGAGCTCTCCCCTTCGGTCTGTCTTTGTCACCGAGGATATTTACGAAGATCATGGTGGAGGCTCTGGCTCCACTCAGGCTAAAAGGGGTATTGATGGTACCATACTTAGACAATCTCCTTCTATTTGCCAGATCCCGGGAGACACTTGCCAGAGACCTGGTGACAACACAGTCCCACCTACAGAGGTTGGGGTGGCTCCTGAACAAGGACAAGTCAAGCTTGACGCCTTCTCAAGAAATTATTTTTCTGGGATATTCCATCAGGTCAGTGACAGGGAAGATCTTTCTCCCAGAGGAGAAAGCTCAAAAGATTTGAGAGGCAGTAAGGAAAGTGCAGACAAATATGGCCGTCACAGTCCGCTCGGCAATGTCTGCTCACAGCATCCATCCCAGCGGTGCAGTGGGCGCGCCTGCACTCGAGGGATCTACAGCAAGCAATCCTGCAGAGATGGGCATATGGGGAGTCCTTAGAAAAGCTTATAAAGGTCTCCCCTTCTGTGAAAAGGAAGCTATGGTGGTGGAGAGTTCAGACGAACAAGGGGTTGGCTTGGACATTTCCAGCATAAAAGATCCCGACGACAGATGCGAGCTCCTGGGGGTGGGGAGCGCATCTCGAAGACAATGTAGCCCAGGGTTCTTGGACCAGGAAGGAAGCAAGAAGATCCTCCAATTGGAGAGAGCTGAGGGCAGTATCTATGGGCCTTCAGAGAAATGATCAAAGATCGGCACGTCCAGATTTTATTGGTTGGCTTTTATCACGAAACAAGGAGGCACACGAAGCAAAATACTTCTAGATCTAGCCCAAGAGATTTTGTATTGGGCAGAGGCCAATCTAGCTTCCCTTACAGCAATACATCTATAAGGCACTCTGAATCAGCAGATTTTCTGAGCAGAGAAAGGGTGCGAGAATCAGAATGGAGCTTAAACGAAGAAGTCTTCCAAATGATAACATGCAGATGGGGTGTACCCCAGGTAGATCTATTTGCATCACGGATAAATGCAAAAGTGCCAACGTTTTTTTCCCTGAACAGATGGGATCAAGCGGCAGGGATAGATGCGCTAGCACAGAACTGGTCCTTCCGTTTGTGCTATGCGTTTCCCCCGGTACAGATGGCCCCTTTAGTACTCAAGAAATTGCAGGAAGAGGATACAATCTTGATACTAGTGGCTCCGTACTGGCCCAAGAGGGTTTGGTTCCCACTGCTAGGGAAATTGGCAGTAGAACCGCATTGGCTACTACCAGTTCGGAAGGATTTACTGAATCAAAGGCCACTTCTGCATCCCAACGTGGGCCAGCTCAGGCTAGCAACTTGGTTACTGAGGAGCAGATCATGAAGAAAAAGGGATTATCAGACAGATTGATTTTCACTTTGCTAGACAGCAGAAAGAAAGTCACAAAAGCTATTTATTTTAAAATATGGAAGCGTTTTAACTCCTGGTGCAGTGAAAGGAACTGTGCCCCACAGGAGAAAGTTTCAGTTCTAGAATTTTTGCAGAACGGCTTGGAAAAAGGTCCCACCCTAGAGTAAGTACTCTCTTATCTCCAGGTGCTGTCCTGAAAGACGAGGGGAGAAAACCTTAGCTAGACTTACCGGTAACAGTATTTCTACGAGTCTTTCAGGACAGCGTGAATGACCCTCCCTTGGGCTGTTTTGATAAATGTTAATAACATGAAATTACCATGTTCGCTTATATCTTTCAGCATTGCTGGAGGTCCTCGATAACAACTGAGGCCATGGTGGAAGAGGGTGGACTTTAAAGATCTGACTGCAGTGTTTCCTAGGAAGTGGGCAGAGCTGCGCTCTCTCCAGGTGCTGTCCTGAAAGACTCGTAGAAATACCGTTACCGGTAAGTCTAACTAAGGTTTTTTGTTCAACCATAGGGTCGAACATAAAAAAAACTGACCCCATTCCCCCAACCAAACACTTTATGCGGATGGGGGGATACCTTTCCTCTCCTGAGCTATTGTATTTTGACAGTTGGGAGACTTTCCCGCCGTCAGAATACACTGATCAACATTGCAGGCTATAGCCTGCAGCACTGATCAAGTGTAGTAAATCTGACAAGGCGGTTATACAGAAATTGATCAGTAAATCGACTTCTGTACTTCCTCCCTGCCCATACATGGATTAAAATTTGGCCAGTGCCTGCTCAGGACCTATTGCATTTAAAACTCAATTAAACTTTGGTTCACTTCCTTGGGGTCCTTCTTTTGGTGTCCACATCACTGCCTGTGTGATGCGAACTCCTATTGTTGAAGGTGACACTTTCAGCGGCCATGTCCTCATAGGCTGCAGAGGCAGATGAACTCACAAGGGCGGTGAGGGGAAAAGAACCCAAGAAGATAACGAGCAGGGAAAAATACCCGGTCCCCAGAGCAGGAAGTTAGCTTTAATCATAGAGGAACCTGACTTTGATCTATTGCACTGCAGGATGGCTTAGGAAGAGGTGTTTAACCACTTGCCGACCGCCGATCGGCGGCAAAGTGGTTCGTTCCCGCAAAACGCCGTCATACGACGGCGGCTGCGGGATCGAGCTTAGTGAGCGCGCGCCGCCGGAGGCGCGCCCGCGCACTCACTGTGTTCGGGGAGGGCCAGGGAGCGGGTGCGGCGGCTTCGATTGCCGCCGGCTACCCGCGATGCCCCCCCCCCCCACGAACGGAGGAACGGAGGTCCGTGTATGTAAACACGGACCTCCGCTCTGTGTGAAGGGGGAAGGGCTGTGATCACAGCCTTCCTGTATACGAAGGCTGTGACCACTTCCCTTCCCCAGATAGTGCAGTCCCCATACAGTTAGAACACGCCCAGGGAACATAGTTAACCCTTAGAGCGCCCCCTGCAGGTTAACCCCTTCACTGCCAATGACATTTACACAGTAATCAGTGCATTTTTATAGCACTGATCGCTGTATAAATGCCAATGGTCCCAAAAAACTGTCAAAATAGTCCGACATGTCCG
The DNA here is from genome assembly GCA_018402905.1 of Glandirana rugosa. NCBI lineage: Eukaryota > Metazoa > Chordata > Amphibia > Anura > Ranidae > Glandirana > Glandirana rugosa. The sequence continues at coordinate 812,781 of BLSH010461791.1, read as the reverse complement.
CTGAAATATCGCAGTACCGCTAAAAATCGCAGATCGCCGCCATTACTAGTAAAAAAAAAAAACCCCAAAAATGAATTCTCATCATCCGTAAACGCGACCACTTTTGCGCAAACCAATCAATAAACGCCAATTGCGATTTTTTTTTTTTTTTATCGCAAATATGAGGAAGAATATAAATCGGCCAAAAACGGTGAAAAAAAATGTTTTTTTATATTTTTTTTTTTGATTTGTATTCTAGCAAAAAGTAAGAAATTTGGGTTTTTTTGCAAAATTGTCGCTCTTCTTTTGTTTATAGCGGCGATCAGAAATGACGCAGAGGTGATCAAATACCACCAAAAGAAAGCTCTGTTTGTGGGAAAAAAAAGGACGTAAATTTCATTTGGGTACAACGTCGCACGACCACGCAATTTTCAGTTAAAGCGACGCAGTGCCGAATCGCAAAAAGTGCTCTGGTCCTAAAGCTGGAAATCCTTCCGGGGCTTAAGTGGTTAAAACCAAGACTGAGGAATAAGGAAATCGATGCACTTTGACTGGAGTTGGACTTTAACCACTTCAAGATCAAGCCTGTTTTTTGGGTTCTGTGCTTACGAGTTAAAACCAGGTTTTTTTGCTATAAAATTACTTGGAACCCCCAAACATTATATATATATTTTTTTCTAACACCCTAGAGAATAAAATGGCGTTCATTGCAAAACTTTGTCACACCGTATTTGCGCAGCGGTCTTCCAAGCGTGCTTTTTTTTTTTAATAAATTCATTTTTTTTAGTTAAAAAAATAAGAAAACTGTAAAGTTAGGCCAATTTTTTCCATATTGTGAAAGCTAATGTTACGCTGAGTAAAATGATACCCAACATGTCATGCTTCAAAATTGCATCCGCTCGCGGAATGGCAACAAACTTTGCAACTTAAAGATCTCCATTGGCGACGTTTAAAAAATTCTACAGGTTAGCAGTTTTGCGTTACAGAGGAGGTCTAGTGCTAAAATTATTGCTCTCGCAGCGATACCTCGCATGTGTGGTTTGAACATATGTGGGCGGGACTTGCGTATGCGTTCGCTTCTGTGCGCGAGCTCGGCGGGAAGGAGCACTTTAAATATCTTGTAATAGAAAAAAACATGACAGGACCTCTTAAATATGAGATCCGGGGTAAAAAAGACCTCACATCTCATATTTACAGTAAAATGCAAAAAAAAAAAAAAATCTGAAAAGTCGGCTCACGGACAATGGGGGGACGGATTGGATCATCTCCGCTGCTGCTGGCGGGTCCGGTAAGCGGCAGAGATTACCGGAAAGCGGTGGGAAGGGGGGCACATCTCCCGCTGCTGATAAATGATTTTGCTGCAAATCTGCCGCTAAGACCACTCTTATCTTTTTCAGAATCGCCTGCTGAAAAAAACAGTATCTGAATGGTGCCTGGACGCCATTTGACGTCCGGCGGTACGGAAGTGTTTCAACATGTCAACAGCTTGACCACTAAGAGCAGTGGCTCCCTCTTTACCCAGTTTCTTATCGTTTAGTGTATTTAGATAAACACACCATATATATATACACACACACACATATATATATAAAGCTTGCGTGCGTCATAGTTGCGCATGAAATATTGAGTTGTCAAAGGCAGTCAAGCCAAGACCTGACCACAGAGACCTTGAGAGATACCATCTGTGTGTTTGCCAGCTACCCTAGCTGACGTGGTAGTGGCTGCTAACACACTGTGGACCTCACAGTGTAAATGAATATTTCTGAATTATTGTTTGACCTAGTTACATGGACTAATTACTTGACAGGTCCTCATGGACTGGGCTAATGGAATTTCTTTCCCCAATGCTAGAGAAAGGATTCCTAGCTGTTAACTTGCCTTATCTTTGCTCATTTTAGAAAAGAAACCCACGATATTATTTTATAAAACATATCAATCTACTAGTGAAGTTCAGCCAACATTTTGAATCTGTTTTGAAAAAGTCATTCTAAATCCCACAACAATTGAAGCCATGGAGTATGAAAAAAAAAAAAATCTTGTGAAATTTCTGCCACTTGGGTGGCTAATTATTAGCATTCTTTCTCATTTAGTCAAAAGGAAACCGGATCTGCCTAGTGAGGTATTGTCTGACCTGCATTCATAAGACAGCTCCGAGGCTTATGTGCATTGGAAGCCTTCAGTGTTTCTGATTAATGCCGGCCTTGTCAGTACCAGCTCTTATTTTGGACTTTTCTTTTTTCCATACATATACTGCAGATGTGTATTAGGTGGTATTTGATTATTAGTGCCTGCCAAATTTGTATTTTCTGCTCAAGAAAACCTCACCATAGCCAGAAGTCAAATTCTCATTGTTTAAGTGTTCTTGCTGTGAAGAGAGATTCAGACACATGGCCACAGACGATAAGGAGGCCTGGGAAACACAGTGCAACCTTATATGACTTCACAACAGATGCTATTGAAGTCTGATGTGCCATAAGTAATGGAGGGTGCCACCAATGCATGTGCTCTTTATTCCATTGTTACATTGAGTTCAGGTCCATTTTAATCAGCCAGCAAAGTGAGGATTTTCTGTGTTACAGGGAATATTCTAATGAAAGAATAAAAGGTAATTCTAATTGTTATGCTAACTACCTGGCTGTAATGATGATGCTTTGGCTTGAAACCAGTTTAGAGACAAGGAACTGCAAGTTGTCTTCATCAAAGTTTTTGTAAACGATCTCCTTGTAAAACAATCCATTCAGTTAAACATAGAAATTAAAGCCAAATATTCTTGTATAGACATAATAATAATAATAATAATAATAATAATAATAATAATCTTATCTGCATTAGAGCTGGGGGGAGGAGAAGCAGCAGCACACTGATCTTCCCGGTTACTGACTGTGCAGTGGGGGCATGTCAGGACAAGTCTGATCATTGGACTAGAGTAAACGGAGTTCCCAGAATAACTAGAGTGAACTGACCACGGTGTTCTCTCCTGCTTGGTGTGGTCAGTTTTTAACAGGAAAGCAGAGGGACTAGCAGGAACACCAGGGATTTCACGTAAAGGAAGCAATACAAAGAGAACAGGTTACTTTCTCATACAAGTACATGGAACAGCAGGCACATATCAGGAATATGAAGTGTTGGACTGCTCTGAAGAGCAGTCTGTGTTGAATACCTCCTCACTGTCTGTTTTAACTCCATAAACCCCACACTAGCGTACCACAACCTTGTGCATTTCCCGTGGTTGTGGGGTGCCCCCATATAGCTGAATGGGTCACATTTAACAGACAGTACTGTCCATTGAACGTCACTACAGGGATAATTTTTGACACATCTTTCCTTCTCGACTGTGGCATATGTACACCCCCCTGCTTAAGGGGGTGCACTTGGGGAATGGTAAATACTTGGCTTTTCTACACGTTTTTATCGCCTCTCGACCACAAGAGTGAATTGGGCTTAACGCTTACATTTATCCAGAAGTCCTATAAAGAAGCATAAGACTCCCCACAGATAGAAAGCTGAACTCCTGGTAGATTACAATTTTTTAATGCAGTTAATTAAAAATGATCAATGTATTTGAAATGCTTTTAGTGTAAATATCGGAAGCTTGATATCTTCTTGGCATGCCCTATACAGTGGCATATAGGCTGGTGGAGGGAGAGCAGGCCAGTCGAGCTCTGCAGCGAACACATGAATGGAAAAGGTCGTTGTCATGCTGAAAGATGAAGTTCCTCTTCATGTTCAGCGCCAATATTGACTGGTATTTGGAACTGTTCATAACTCCTTCTACCTTGACTAAGGCCCCTGTTCCAGCTGAAGAAAAACAGCCCCAAAGCTTGATGCTGCCACCACCATGCTTCACGGTGGGTATGGTGTTCTTTTGGTGATGTGCAGTGTTTTTGCACCAAACATATCTTTTGGGATTATGGCCAAAAAGTTCAACCTTGGTTATATCAGACCATAACACATTTTCCCACATGCTTTTGGGAGACTTGAAATGTGTTTTTGCAAAATTTAGCTGGGCTTCGATGTTTTTGTCTTGCCACTATACCCCATAGCCCAGACATATGAAGAATATGGGAGAATATTGTCACATGTACCACACAGCCAGTACTTGCCAGATATTCCTGCAGCTCCTTTAATGTTGCTGTAGGCCTCTTGGCAGCCTCCCTGACCAGTTTTCTTCTCGTCTTTTCATCAATTTTGGAAGGTTGTCCAGTTCTTGGTAATGTCACCGTTGTGCCATATTTTGTCCACTTGATGATGACTGTCTTCACTGTATTCTATGGTATATCTAATGCCTGGGAAATTATTTTGTGCCCTTCTCCTGACTTATCCCTTTTAACAATGAGAGCCCTCTGATGCTTTGGAAGCTCTCTGCACACATTGGCTTTTGCTGTTAAATGTGACTAAGAAAATGTCAGAAAAGACCTACTAGAACAGCGTAACTTTACTTGGGGGTTAATCAGAGGCACTTTAAATGATGGCCGGTGTGTACTGACTCCTATTTAACATGAGTTTGAATTTGATTGCTTAATTCTGAACACAGCTACATCCCCAGTTATAAGAGGGTGTGCACACTTATGCAACCACATTATTTTTGTTTTTTTTACTCCCCTTCCTTTAAAAGATTTCAGTTTATAGGTCACATTAAATGTGGAAAAAGTTCTGAAATTATTTATCTTTGTCTCATTTTTTTACATCACAGAAACCTGACATTTTAACAGGGGTGTGTAGACTTTTTTTATCCACTGTACATATTGTAATTCAAGCCATGTGGTTGCTGGCATTGTCAGGTGTTTGTAAAGGCCTGTTGATTCTGCCAGTATCTTCCCCTGTGCTGCACTTCTGTATGATGTATACCAGTGGTCGCCAACCTTTCGGACCTCACAGACCACTGAACTCACTATTTTGAATCCAGTGGACCATTAACATAAATTTTATATGCCTTATACACAAAATGTTCCAGCTCCCTGCCCAAATGCCTGCCCCCCATACTCTGCATCACACTGCTGCCTTACACAGACCGATCATTGGATCTCACTTCCTTATCCAGCCATCATGTGCTCGAGCTCCATGCTCCCTCTAACAGTCTGTGATCAGCGCTGCCATTTTAAGTTCCCACCTCCTGCTCTCTGCACCTCTGGTGCCTCCTTCTGAGTTCACAGGAACCGGAACTACAGAGGAGACATCGGGTATCATTGAGCGCATTGAGAACAACAGTGAAAACAACAGTGTGCGATATACATCCACCACAATTTTGGTTTGTGGCAGAACCCCTGGAGACAAACCAACATTTTCTCATGGACCAGAGATTGGCAACCGCTGGTCTAACCAGGTGCTTAAAATGCTCTGGAAGCGTTAACTGACATGCGCACTCCCTACCCGGAGGGAACAGTAGGGTGCCTTGTCCATGAACGGCTCAGTCTCCTTGTCAGCCTTGAATGTTACCAGCTGACACGCCACTTATTCTGCCCTGTAGGTAATGAGTGACAGTGGCTACTGTGCTGTTAATAGATATTTCATAGAAAGGGCACATCACCAGCACTGGCTGGAAGCAGTGGCTTCACCACATCACCAACCTGACTGTTATCCGACAGCGCTATGTTCATTTCAGGACTGGAGAAGTAGAAATCCCAAATCTGAAATGTATTTGAACGTTATACTTCACTGTTTCCTGAGAGTTCAGCACTAATAATTCACGGGGTCTGTTTTATTTTGCAGTGTTGGAGCTATTGGCCAATATGTAAATCATAGCTTCTATACCTTTTAATTGGAATTGGTATTATTCAAGCCGTCTGCATGAGATGCTAAAACATAATACAGTGTAGGATAGTAGCTGAGACAGCAGAAGCTGGCACACAAATGTTTGAATAGAGCTGTCTAGGAAATGTTGGCATCTATCAGCTGGGGTCCCATGTTCTGTTGGGTTGGTGTATTCTACTCTTTGCCAAAATGTCTTATTTCCTTCACCTTGGCTGGATTTTGTATTCCTTTGTCTTTTCCGAAGCACACCCTTATGAGGTCATTGCACCAGCGTGTGTTTGTATGTGTGTGAAAGTTCAAAGGTTATAAAAGAAATAAGTGTACAACCTTTGCTTCTTAAGGCTCATCTGTGTTTGTTCATGTTTGTGAAAACAGTAGGGCAATGTACGTTCGGACATCAGATTATCAGGAGCAGGTGCTGCAAGAATGTCTGCGTTTTGCCCAGTAATTTACCTTTCCGAAGAAGTCACAAAGTTTTGTCTTGTGATTTTTATGTCATAGTTGTGTACAAGGTGTAAGTAAAGAAGTCTATCAGAACCTTGGAGGAAGCAGAAAATGTATTCCTCTTTGTGTTGCATTATACTGAGCCATTTGCAAAATAAAAGGTGTGCATTGAATTTGATATTTTTCTGCTGTTCTTTACTTTGCAGACAGACTAATTGGATATGTTTTGATAAAATCTGGGCATTACTGTTTAATATACATTATCTCACAAAAGTGAATACACCCCTTTACATTTTTGAAAATATTTTATTATATCTTTTTCATGTGACAACATTGAAGAAATGACACTTTGCTACAATGTAAAGTAGTGAGTGTACAGCTTGTATAACAGTGCAAATTTGCTGTTCCCTCAAAAGAACTCAACACACAGCCATGTCTAAACTGCTGGCAATAGAAGTAATTACACCCATAAGTGAAAATGTCCAAACTGGGCCCAATTAGCCATTTTCCCTCCCCGGTGTCATGTGACTCGTTAGTGTTACAAGGCCACAGGTGTGAATGGGAGCAAGTGTGTTAAATTTGGTGTTATTGCTCTCACTCTCTCATACTGGTCACTGGAAGTTCGACATGGCACCTCGTGGCAGATAACTCTCTGAGGATCTGAAAAAAAGAATTGTTGCTCTACATAAAGATGGCCTAGGCTGTAAGAAGATTGCCAAGACCCTGAAACTGAGCTGCAGCACAGTGGCCAAGACCATACAGTGGTTTAACAGGACAGGTTGCACTCGGAACAGGCCTTGCCATGGTCGACCAAAAAAGTTGCATGCACATGCTCAGCATCATATCTAGAGGTTTCCTTTGGGAAATAGACGTATGAGTGCTGCCAGTGTTGCTGCAGAGGTTGAAAGTGGGGGGGCAGCCTGTCAATGCTCAGACCATACGCCGCATACTGCATGAAATTGGTCTGCATGGCTGTCGTCCCAGAAGGAAGCCTCTTCTAAAGATGATGCACAAGAAAGCCAGCAAACAGTTTGCTGAAGACAAGCAGACTAAGGACACAGATTACTGGAACCACGTCCTGTGGTCTAATGAGACCAAGATAAACTTATTTGGTTCAGATGGTGTCAGGCATGTGTGGTGGCGACCAGGTGAGGAGTACAAAGACAAGTGTGTCTTGCCTACAGTCAAGCATGGTGGTGGTAGTGTCATGGTCTGAGGCTGCATGAGTTCTGCCGGCACTGGGGAGCTACAGTTCATTGAGGGAACCATGAATACCAACATGTATTGTGACATACTGAAGCAGAACATGATCCCCTGCCTTTGGAGACTGGGCTGCAGGGCAGTATTCCAACATAACGACCCCAAACACATCTCCAAGACCACCACTGCCTTGCTAAAAAAGCTGAGGATAAAGGTGATGGACTGGCCAAGCATGTCAACAGACCTAAACCCTATTGAGCATCTGTGGGGCATCCTCAAACGAAAGGTGGAGGAGTGCAAGGTCTCTAACATCCACCAGCTCCGTGATGTCGTCATGGAGGAGTGGAAGGGTTCTCCAGTGGCAACCTGTGAAGCTCTGGTGAACTCCATGCCCAAGAGGGTTAAGGCAGTGCTGGAAAATAATGGTGGCCACACAAAATATTGACACTTTGGGCCCAATTTGGAAATTTTCACTTAGGTGTGTACTCACTTTTGTTGCCAGAGGTTTAGACATTAATGGCTGTGTGCTGAGTTCTTTTGAGGGGACAGCAAATTTACACTGTTATACAAGCTGTACACTCACTACTTTACATTGTAGCAAAGTGTCATTTCTTCAGGGTTGAAATAAAATAAAAAGTTTGGGACTTTATATGAGACAACGACTGCTACAGAGTTAGTATATCTCCGCCCCTGAATCATATAGAAGAAAGGGGGAGGAGGGGAGTTGGGGAAATGTTGGGATTTTGTATGAAGCACACAACCAAAACCAATTGAATCAATTAGTATCTGTTATTTAATGGTGCACATGAATGCAATGGGACAATAACATTCAACATTTCCTACATGGTACATGATATATTGAAAAATGTATTGAATGTAGCCCGGGCTGGTGCAAGGATGTTTGACACCCTAGGCCAAATCTCATTTTGCCGCCCCTGTTGGCCCCGCCCCTGACCACCCCTTTTGTCCTGCGCATGAATACAGTGTCAGTAGGGCAGTGGAGGGTGTCAGTAGGGCAGTGGAGGGTGTCAGTAGAGCAGAGGGCGGTGTCGGTAGGGCAGAGGACGGTGTCGGTAGGGCAGAGGACGGTGTCGGTAGGGCAGAGGACGGTGTCGGTAGGGCAGAGGACGGTGTCGGTAGGGCAGAGGACGGTGTCGGTAGGGCAGCGGGCGGTGTCGGTAGGGCAGCGGGCGGTGTCTGTAGGGCAGCGGGCGGTATCAGTAGGGCAGAGTGAGACAGGAAGCCAGCCCCGGCTCTCACTTCTCCTCGTCAATGACACTGTGGCGAATCAACAGCAGCCTGGCGCCCTAGGTGGCCGCTTACTTCGCCTAGTGGTAGAGCCGACCCTGAATGTAGCCCAAACTGCATATAGAAGGATCTTGAATCAACTATTTAATATCGTGTGTGCAATTTATCATGTCTATATGCAGTTTGGGCTTCATTGAATATTTTTTTTAAAATATCATCTACCATGTAGGAACACTTTTATGTGTGTGCGTATGTATTTATTTTATGTTATACAATATATGCCATTTATTGACCCATTGCATTCATTAAATAACATTTACTAATTGATTTAATTATTTTTGGTTGTGTGCTTCATACTAAGTCCCAACATTTCCCCACCTCCCCCCTACTTCCATATTTCTTCAGTGTTGTCACATGAAAAGATATAATAAAATATTTCCCAAAATGTGAGGGCTGGTTCACACATAGGCGATTTGCGATCTGACTTGTCGCCCCAAGTTGTCATCATTAATCCCATTTAAATGAATGGCAGTCGTCTTAATATACACTACTGAAGTTGCTCCGACTTCAAGGCGACTTCAGAAAAGGTTCCTGTACTACTTCAAGGCGACTTCTATCTGACTTGTGTCCATAGAATTCAATGGAAGTCGCCTCCAAGTCGGATCTCCATCTATATTGAAGCGACTTTAAGGGAAAAAGAAAAGAATTTACACAGGTACTCCCCACAAATTACCCAGACAACCCCCTCCCTCCCTTCTCTGATTGACCACAGGCAAAGTCACCTGGCATGGAGGTCACTTCAGGTCGCGCTGAAGTCACTTTGAAATAGCGTTCAAATCGCCTAGCAAAGTCACCCCTTAAGCCGGAACGCCTATGTGTGAACCGGCCCTGAGGGGTGTTCTCACACTTGTGAGATGCTGTAAATGTGAGCCACACTATTTACATGGAAGATCCCAGGCCGGGTTCACTCTAGCTGCGACCGTGGCTTGCAGCAGGAGGTTCCGATGCTTCCCTTTTCTTCCTTTCAGGTGCAAATTTTTGCCTGAATTCGGACCTGAAACCTAGCCAAAGATGCACAGGACCCTTTTCCAGTGCAGACCGTGGCTGCCCCAGAACTGTGTGGACCGTCTCCATTGAGAGTCTCCTGTCATGCGTATTGGATGGGAGAAAACCTGCATCCAATTCGCATAAGTGTGAGCCCAGCCTAAGGTAACTGCTTACTTACATTTACTTTTAGCACAATGTGGGGGTCAGAGAGGCAAAATACAGATCTTTAGGCCTTTTGCACACTGCATCATGAAAAAGCTCAATTCAACTTTTTTTTACTGATCTAATATGCAGCCCATTGTTTACAATGTGCATGTACACACAGGTGCGTAAACAAGTGCTGTGTATTCTTAAAAAAAAAAAAAATATATATATATATATATATATTTATTTTCCAGTGAGTATTTTGCACAAATATGTATATGTGCCCATACCTATTTTTGAATTTTCATAGATTTATCCTTAAATAATTTATTGTATTCAGAAATGCACATGGGCGCAAATAGGTGTAAACACAAATGCTTGAAATTACGTCCAGAAACCATGATGCTCAAATGTCAGAACTGTGTGCAAGAGGCCTTATATTTGACTACAACCAGGCCTTTGTGAATGACTACAAGCAAATTTGATAGAGCACGCCACATTTTCAGTTTTGATTTGTGTGTACCTTTAAGTATCTGCTGGAAAGTGTATAACAACCTTGCAGAAAGCAATGATCAGAGATAATGATTGAAAGACAGACTAGTAAAATGAGCATTATAAAATGGACTTTTGTTGAAATGATCAACCCTGAGAGACCCTATATACCCTAGTGCATGGTATCCATTACTGCGTCTGTCCATAGGAACTGACCATCTGTCAACCACAGCAATTAAAGTCCATGTAAATATTCCTAGATCTTCTGTAAAGAAATTGTGAAGGCCATTGTGAAAAAAATATAGTTCTCACACCACCTCTTAAATAATTTCATCTTATTAGGTCACTGGTATGATACATTTGATCCAAACAGTTTTTCCCCAGTATGGCCATGCAGATTTTAAACTATCATATGTTTCCAATGGAAAATGCTTTGATATTTCTGTGTGAAGCTGGATTATAGGATGCTTACATAGATGCAGTGTTGCACTCTTTACATTTCCTTCATAGCAAAAAGCAGGGTTTAATAATGCTTTAAAAACCCAACTCCGAGAGATGGCAGTATATAAGTAATCACTGCTTTACCTCCATTCCCCACAGCCCACTATGCAATAAAGGCAACTTTCAGTAGTTCACTGAAAAGCTTTCAATGCAGTGCAGTAGTGCAATGCAGTGCAGTAGGGTTGCAATGATATCACTTTTTTGCCTACGAGTACCCATACTTTACCTTTGGCAGTCGCCGATACCAATTACCGATACCTATTTTTGTGTCATGTGACCGTTTTTTTAATGAAGAGTTCTGTTAGTTTTCTTTATGATATGAGGAATTGTAACTTAAAAAGACATTATGAAACAAATAAAACATAAAACCACCACCTGGCATCATCCGACCCTCTCCACAATATATCCCCACCTCGACCAGGCATCATCCGGATTCTGGACGGAGGTGGGGATATATTGCTTGTGGAGAGGGACGGATCCAGGATGAATGATGCAGGGCATGGATGGATGGGAATACATTGTGGAGAGGAGGATGAGGATGACTCTGGGTAGGGATGAGAGTTACATTACATCCTCGTCCCTCTTCTCAATGCAACTAAGAGGTGCATCCAAATTTCCTGCACAGGTGGCACAGTCAATCAGCTTAGCAATACACAACAAAACAAATTTGTCAACACACAGCAACAATACATTGTGTATTGACAATGTATTGTGTATTGATACACAATATGCATTATCAATGCGCAATTAGCAATATGAATGACTCTGAGGCACATTCACTTCCCCCTATGCTCTCTCTTTTCTGATGCACCTGAGCGGGCACTTTCAAAGTAAGAAATTAACCCCGCCCCGTTAACGTGTACCGGACAGTGACCACAAGCCTTCTCCTCCTCAGACCTCAGCATGGATGGATGCAAAGCCATTTGCATTGTTCCGAACGTTATCGTCTTCGGGGGGGCGTGCTGCTGCTAGTGTGTGTGAGTAAGGCGTGGTGAGGAGGAGGCAGCCCAGGCTTGAATTGTATTCCATTGTTCCTTCCTAACTGCAATCAGAACAATTGGGTGCTGTTGAGTTGGGGGGGGGGGGGGATGTGCACGGAGGAGCAGCCCGGGCTTGTATGCTTGTGTCTGCATTTTGAATGCCACTGCAGGCACCTGGCTGCCTGCAATCACTCGCAACATTACATGCCTTCAGGCTCTCGGCCCCCTTACACCTGTACTCCTCTGATGGCGACCCTAGCGGGAGGGGAGGAGGAGGCGGAGAGGGGAATCCTGAGGAGAGAGGAAACGTGATTGGTTGTTAAGGAAGCAGCGGCCCCGTTCCTTAACAACCAATAATTGTCTGCATTTTTTTCTGTACATTTCAGCTGTTAGCGGGGAAATCCCACTAACCGCTCAAAGAACAAAGCCCCAAGGTATCGGTTTCGGGTATTGGGGCATTTTGCACAAGTACCGATACTCTGAAAATGCCTAGTATCGGCACCGATTCCAGTATCGGTGCAACCCTACATTGCAGGATACAGGGCTAGTCAACACCTAGCGTGGAGCAAGTTTCTATGAGCATACTTCTTACATTCTGGTCTTAGAAACTGCAAAACATGCTGAAGTTATGTACCAGGCCCTTACTGTGCTTTCTGTTGCCTAGCAAAACACCTGATACAGTTTGAGTGGTTCTTTTTTAAAGCCCAACTCATGGCAGTTTTTTTGTAGTTTTGGTTTGAAGGTGGACGGGTTCTTGTGACAGATGACTGGAATTGAAAATCAATTTTTTTGTAGCAAAATGCCCATTCACTATACCCCCCGTATCAAGATCGGTTGGTTAAGGGTGCCTTTTTTTTCTACCATAGACATGAGATTGCCACTTAATCAAACTGGAAATTGCTAGACTAGGCAATTGTTATCTCATGGTATAGGTGCCCTTAGATCCCTGGCTTATAGACATAGATGAAGTGGCTGCATAGAGGAAAGTAGAATCTCTGTACCTTGACCTATCTTTTCTGTGATAAGTGTTTCCTGTTAACTTGCTTGATTCTGATATAAATGGATTGTAAAATGTGTGTTTCAGATACTTTTGAGATTTCCCATGTTGCTGTCCTCTGAGGTCTCTCAGATCTACGCATCAGTGAGAGATTCCTGTTACTATACAAGCTGATAGGCCGCTAGACCTCAGAGGACAGTGTGCCTTGGAAAATTTCACTGGTTATATTATAAGAATGCAGTTACAAATATAGATATCGCTTAGACAGCTGGTTTAACCCTTCAGCCCCAGACTAAATGTTTACAGTAGTTCTGGCCTTAAAATAAAATTTAAAAAAAAAGCCCTCTGGTAACCAGCTGAATAAATATATTAATGGAATGAGCTTTGCCACATTTAGATTGTCGTCCTTTTGCAGACTCTTCTCTAAAGACATAAAAAAACGTATCTTATAGTGGTCAGTCCACCAAACACGTTTATATCTTTCATGGACTCCCTTTATAAGATCCTCTCTCCAGGATTCCTGGATACTTTTGGAGTCTCACTTTTCTTGTTTCAGGTGGTGGGAGTCTTACTTCCCTTGCTGTATGTAGTCTCCATATTATAATATAATAGGAATATCATATACAGGAATGTGAAACACCCAAAAATGCCTGATCCATAAGGGAGAGAAGAATTTAGGTGCAGTGACTTCCACACTCAAGCTCTGTAAAGACAATAGGCAATAAGTGATTCAGGAGGTTTGGGTTGGATCAAAAAGTTAAGTTCTAATTGCCTTATTTTTTAAGTGAAATATTTTCCTAACCCCAGAAGAGAACTCCCAAAGGCCGGCAGAAGTGTGCATCTAAAAAACCCTGTGCTCTGTTTGAGAACAGTGATCCCTGTACAACACACTGACATACCCCCTGCCGTGGCACACAACAGTGATGGTCAAGGGGCACCAAGTGTGTCATCATCACAAAAGGGCACCATCTAATAATCTGTGATGTTACAGATAGCTGTCAGACTGTAGACAAGAAAAGAAGATGGCCAGAGACCACAGACCTGTTGCAAGAGATCTTTAGAGACTACAGGTATACAACAAGAGATGGCCAGTCACTGTAAACCTGATATAGGAGTTGTTGGAGACAGAGGACATGCTCCAGAAGATTCTGACTGGAGACAGATTACATGAGACTGCTAGAGATCACTACTATTGCAGCATCTTTACAAATGAATGCTTCCACATTTGTGCTCCTTACAGTCTCCTGAAAATTACCTGTGCCACATCTGTTATTTCTCATAAAAGTTTAAGGCTGGGTTCACACTATTGCCGCAAGCGGCTCCCAACAAGGGTCCGGTACATCTCCATTCACCATTTCAGGTCCGAATTTTGGGCTGAATTCGGATCTCAGCCCAGGTTCACACTCGTGAAATGCAGGAACCAGCACGAATTTCCAGCGCCGGTTCCCACATTACATGCCTCCTGCAGGCAGTTTACACTGCCCTCCAGCGAAACACTGCGTGTGTCAATACAATGTTAAGCCACAGCGGAGATGTGTGAACCGGCTTCATAGAGAGCCAGTCACAATCTCCTGCTATGCCAATTTGATGCGGAATTCAGAGAAACCCACATCCAATTCGCATAGGTGTGAACCCAGCCTAAAGGAGAAGTATACAAAGAGAAAAGGCATTGACAGCAAAGATAAAAATAAGATAATGTAAAAGGAATAAACCAAACCAGTTCCCTACTAGATGCTAGTCTAAAGAGTATTTTTCTTTATTGGCTTGAGTAGGCAGCAAAACGCAGACTACTACCTTCAACAGCCCCATGGTTAGTGCTGAAGGGATTTCGACTGGCCATCGGGGCTCTATAAATTTGTTAAGGCTCCCATCGTGCTTGAGGTGATTGTAGCCCTATTAGTGCAATTGCAACAGAGAAAATTGAGTACTGTCTGTGATACTTTTTTATTTGCACTAACATACAATTTTTCATGACAAGCTTTTGGGGTGTGTCCCCTTCTTCAAGGTTCAAGCAGTACTGATTCACAAATGTTTTAGCAGAATGTTAAAAAAAAAAAAAAAATCTCTGAGGGAAAGGGAAAAACTAACAGACACACACAAACCAATGTATATGGCAATGGTAATAAAGCTAGCATCAGAGTCACTGAGATAAGACAAAGGGAGAGCTATAGACTGGGAAAAGGAAAACATTTGAACTAAGAATGATACTTCTTTTTGACACAAAAAATAAAGGCCTAAATTTATATATAGGTTTCCTTACCCATTACACTACAGTTTTACAACCCCCTCTGTGACGGTCATTCCCCCCAGTCTGTATCTCTTACTCTGTCTTATCTCAGCGACTCTGCTGCTAGCTTTATTACCATCACCATATACATTGGTTTGTGTGTGTTTGTTTTTCCTTTTTTTTTTTCCCCCTTTTCGCTCAGAGATTTTTTTTTAACATTCTGCTAAAACTTTTGTGAATCAGTACTGCTTGAAACTTGAAGAAGGGGACACACCCTAAAAGCTTGTCCTTAAAAATTGTATGTTAGTGCAAATAAAAAAAAGTATGGACAGTACTCAATTTTCTCTTTAAGGCCCCTTTTACACGAATGGACCGCTCGGATCTGTCTGTCAGTTTTTCTGACGGATCCGAGTGGGCCACCCATAGACCTCTATGGGCTGGCGGATCACAGCGGAGATGTTTCCGCTGACACCCGCCTGCCATCCGATCTGATCTGCTCAAAATAGATGTATGGGTGATACTTTCACCCATCCGTCTAGCTGATTGGATGAAAACGGACAGGTGGATCCGTTTCCATCCAGTCTCCCCATAGAGGAGATTAGGGAGCTGACAGGTCCGTCCCTGCACAGCAATGGAGATGGAGCTGTCATCCGTCAGCTAAGCAGAGCTCATCGGAGAAATCTCCTGCTGAGCTGGCGGACCCCGCTGAGCCGATCCGTTCATTGTGAAAGGGGCCTTGGCTCCCACTAGCAATTGATTGCAGAGCTGAGAGGGCGGAGACATGCCAGACTGATGTAGAGACGCCGCAGTTTCCACAGATGCAGCGCGGATGGATTGGAATAACAAATATAAGACAAATAAGACTCTTTTTTGATCCAACCCAACTTCAGTTTCTTTGTTTCTGTTGTGAAGTACTTATGTCAAAAGGGTGAAATAAATGAATGTAGTGCAATGTGTAAACTGTATGTGATGTTGAAGTGGAAGTAAAAGCAGTTTTATTTTTTGCAGCCTTTATTACTAACCTGTGTGTCTTATCTTTCATTATTGCTCTGCTGCCAACATCCCTAATGTATCTAGCACTAAATCTAAACTTTGTTCTGATCTGCGTTAAAATGTCAGCTATTATAACACTTGCTGTGTGCCATTGCTTAAAGTGTGCACTCTAGTGATATCAGTACCTTGCCACCTCTTTCCTCACTCATGTAGGCTGATTGGCAGCGTGGTACTTTCCTGCTTCATGCCCGTCAATTTGTTTTGCAGAACAAATTTCCTAATCGTAAGATTCCATGTTGCCTAATTGAGCCTTTTCTTTATATCCAGCAGTAGTTTGACTAGTAGCAGCGTAGGAGCTGAATTTACAATAACATTACCGAAGGTCCAGAGGTCACAGATTAGTCATGTCATTTGCGGTATAATTACTGCTTTTTCTATATGTTATGGTTTACCTCTCTGTACCGATGACTTCTGAGAAAGGATGTGCTACAATAACAAACAATTGGGATAAAGCTGACTCTTGCACATCCTAGAATTGGCAAATTTTGCCCAAAATATACACCAACATCCTATTTTTTTCAGACCTACACATGTAAACTTTAAAATGGCATTATACATTACTGTTGTTTTTATTATATTATCATTGAGGATTATTATTATTTATTATTATACAGGATTTATATATCGCCGACAGTTTGCGCAGCGCTTTACAATATTAGGGCAGAGAGTACAATTACAATACAATTCAATACAGGAGGAATCAGAGGGCCCTGCTCGTTAGAGCTTACAATTGAGGATTTATATAACTGTCAACAGTTTGTGCAGGGCTTTGCATTATGAAGGGACACGGTTAAATACAATTCCATTAGAGGGGACCTGCTCATGAGAGCCTACATTTAATGAAGCCTGTGTAGAGTGAAATATGCATGCTCTGGTTGCCAACCTTCCCATGAATAGAGCCCTGGGTGTTATGCTAATCTAGTGACTTCCTTTTTTTCAGAGTTGTAAGTGAGAACAGGTATGTGGCAAATAGTCCGGTTTCCTGATCTGTATATTTTTTTTCAAGCCTATGTATGGCTTTCAGCACAGGTTTGCTTCCCTCCTTGAAGCGATACTAAACGTTCACCTTTTTTTCCCCACGTTTTGCATGCAGTGTTTAGCAGCGTTTGCGTCTAGGAGCGCTTTTAAAGAAAAAAATGTTTTTTTTAAATGGAAATGCCTATAAACGAAACGGTCCTAGATGTGAGTTACCGCGTTTAGGCGTGTTTAGCGGCATTTACAAGCTGTTTGGCGTTTCAAATGCCTATGAACTGGCGTCTGAACCCATTTTTTTGCATTCCAAAAAAAACCTTTAAACTCAACTGCCTGGAAACGACCTTAAACGACCCTGTTTAAATGTACTGATAAGATAACATAGAGGAAAGCTCAGGGGCAGCTGAAAAAACGCCCAAATGCCTCAAAACGTCTGTTTACTAGCAGCAGTGTAAATGAGGCCTTAAAATAACAAACATGCTTACCTCCTCAGTGCAAGGGTTTTGCACAGAGTGGCCCGATCCTCCTCTTCCGGGGTCCCCCAGCAGCGCTCCTGGCTCCTACTGCTCCCGAGTGATCCGTCAGGTAAGCGCTGTCCCTGGGGTCACCCCTGTGCGCGTGCGCCCGAGTCCTGTTGCTGCGTCCCTTGACACAGACAGCAGGACCTGGCCCTGCATCACTGTACTTGATTGACAGCAGCGGGAGCCAATGGCTCCCCTGCTATCACTCTCTCCAATGAGGACCTGAGACACTGGGAACGATCGGGCTCAGGTAATTAATGGGGTGGGGGGGGGGTCTGGGGGGCAGGTGCAACAGAAAAGGTTTTTCACCTTAACGCATAGAATGCATTAAGGTGGAAAACCGGGATGGTTTACAGCCCCTTTAAGAGATCCTTTTAGCTTTCTAAACTTAAAACAGCACTGCCCTGCAATGGAATAGGGAGTATACTCTCCTCTCCAATGGCCTACGTATTCTAAGTTTCCTCTAGAAATGTTGTGTGTCTGTGTTTCCCCACTGTGCATGGTCACTGCTTCCCCTAGTGTCGCTTCAGGAATTGGCAATGAAGATGGGGTCAAAGGAAGAAACCACATAAATGCTGAAAAGCCAAGAGAGATTGCAGTGGACAGAAGGTAGGAGATGCATGCTGCCTGATATGTGGTATACTTCTACTTCTCAAAACCAAAGTGCCCCATGCTATTACTTCTCAAAACCAAAGTGCCCCATGCTAATAACTCTAATTATCTAAAATGTTTGAAAAAAACTGACAGCAACTGCCGCTGATAACCACAAGTATATATATAGACACATGCGTAGCGCTGTCTTTTTAAACACACACACACACACACACACTATCTCACAAAAGTGAGTACACCCCTCACATTTTTGTAAATATTTTATTACATCTTTTCATGTGACAACGCTGAAGAAATGACACTTTGCTTCAATGTAAAGTAGTGAGCGTACAGCTTGTATAACAGCAGGGGGGATTTGATTTAGATCAACTCGATTTAAATCATAATTTTTGAATAGCAACTGTCATCTTTGTCCCGCAGTGGATCCTCCTCTGACCTGCTGTTGACTCACTGACAGTCCCATTCACTTTAATGGGACGGCTGGTGATGCGGCAGTGACATAACAAGGTGAGGGACGTGGCTGCAGCAAGCGAGTGAATGCTGCTAACAGGCGCTGCCATGATGGATCTGAAATGACAGGAGCTCTTTAAATGTAAGGACTTATTCTTGCTGGTAATTAGAATCTTTAATATTGGCAAACAAAATGAAGGTTTCTTATTTAGAATAATAAGCTGTCAGGTTAGTAAAAGAGCGACATCAGAACCAATTCAATCATACAGTTTGTAGCGTACATAGATTTGCAAAACAGGATAAAGGAATATTCCTGAACTCTGTTTTATCTCATGGTTACTGTGACATTGTGTGAATGCATCAATGCAGTGCATGTTATCTCAGATTGCAGAGCTTGGTTTCATTGGATGAGTTTACAAAAAATGTAAATATTGCAGAATATACAGCCTCGTGCTACATAACCTAACCAAGTTGCATTTCATGCTGAATAAACTAAATTATTAATTTATCTCATATAGAAAACTATCTTCAGATAGATTTTTTACTCCAAAGGCATTTTATTAAAATAAAAAATGATAAAAATCAAAAAAATTGATTCAAAGTAAAAAAACTCAGAATTTTTTATTATCCAACACAGTGTAAATTTGCTGTCCCCCATTAATGTCTAAACTGCTGGTAGGAAAAGTGAGTACACCTCTAAGTGAAAATGTCCAAATTGGGCCCAAAGTGTCAATATTTAGTGTGGCCACCATTATTTTCCATCACTGCTTTAACCCTCTTGAGCATGGAGTTCATCAGAGCTTCACAGGTTGCCACTGGAGACCTCTTCCACTCCTCCATGACGACATCACTGAGTTGGTGGATGTTAGAGACCTTGTGCTCCTCTACCTTCCGTTTGAGGATGCCCCACAGATTCTTAATAAGATTTAGGTCTGAAGACATGCTTTGCCAGTCCATCACCTTTACCCTTTCTTCTTTAGCAAGACAGTGGTAGCCTCGGAGGTGTGTTTGGAGTCGTTCACATAGTGGAAGATACTGCCCTGCGGCCCAGTCTCTGAAGGGAGGGGAGCAAGCTCTGCTTCAGTATGTCACAGTACATGTTGGCATTCATGATACCCTCAATGAACTGTAGCTCCCCGATGTCGGCAGAACTCATGCAGCCCCAGACCATGATACTCCCACCACCATGCTTTACTGTAGGCAAGACACACTTGTCTTTGTACTCCTCACCAGGTTGCCACCACACACACTTGACACCATCTGAACCAAATATGTTTCTCTTGGTCTCATCAGACCACAGGACAGGGTTTCAGTAATCCATGTCCTTAGTTTGCTTGTCTAAAGCAAACTGCGGCCTTTCTTGTGCATCATCTTTAGAAGAGGCTTCCTTCTGGTACGACAGCCATGCAGACCAATTTGATGCACTGTGCGGCGTATGGTCTGAGCACTGACAGGCTGACCCCCCACCCCTTCAACCTTTGCAGCAATGCTGGCAGCACTCATATGTCTATTTCCCAAAGACAACCTCTGGATATGACGCTGAGGCCTGTTCTGAGTGGAACCTGTCCTGTTAAACCTCTGTATGGTCTTTGCTACCGTGCTGCAGCTCAGTTTCAAGGTCTTGGCAGTCTTCTTATAGCCTAGGCCATCTTTATGTAGAGCAACAATTCTTTTTTTCAGATCCTCAGAGAGTTCTTTGCCATGAAGTGCCATGTTGAACTTCCAGTGACCAGTATGAGCGCGTGAGAGCGATAACACTAAATTTAACACGCCTGCTCCCCATTCACACCCAAGACCTTGTAACATTAACGAGCCACATCACCTTTGGGAGGGAAAATGGCCACATACTGAAGCATCCAAAAACTCCATGCCCAAGAGGGTTAAGGCAGTGCTGGAAAATAATGGTGGCCACACAGATATTGACACTTTGGGCCCAATGTGGACATTTTCACTTAGAGGTGTACTCGCTTTTCCTACCAGCGGTTTAGACATTAATGGGGGACAACAAATTTACTGTGTTTATAAAAGGTGGATAATAATGATAAAAAAAAAATTCTGAGGTTTTTTTACTTTAAATCAATTTTTTTGATTTTTATCGTTTTTTATTTTAATATTCTCTAACTGTAAACATGTGTTTGCTTTTACCCTTAGTTCCACTTTAATTCCTTAAGTGCTGTAATATTTCTGCAGTTGGGTAAAGTTCGCCATAGATCATCTATACAGAAAAGACAGATCAGTGCTGCATGCACTGATCAAACACAAATTTTCCAGCAGTTCTGTTCGAGAGGAGTAATTAAATATTCTCCTCTCAAATGGGACCGGCCACAGATGGATCAAAATTAGACCAGTCCCTGCTGAGCCAGCTGAATTTTGGTCAATTTATGGCCAGCTTAAAGTGATTGTAAATGATCACCTTGTAAAACAAGCCATTCAGTTTAAAATAGAAATGAAAGGCAAAACATTTGTTTATAGATATAAAAAAATACCTTATAAATATCCCCCCCCCTTTTTTTTTTTTTTATAAGCGATCACTTTCCCTCTGTTCTCAGCTGCATAAGAACTAAAGGGAGAATCAACAGTACACTGATCTTCCCAGTAAAAGGCTATACAGGGGAGGGGTGTCAGGGCAAGTTCAATCATTGGAGGAGAGTACACTGCACAGCTAGAGAAATGATCACGGTGTGTTCTGCTTAGTGTGGTCAGTTTTTAACAGTAAAGCAGAGGGGCTTGCAGGAACACCAGTGATTTCACACAAAGGAAGCAATGCAAAGAGAACAGGATACTTTTTCATACAACTATATGGTACAGCAGGCACATATCTGGAATATGAAATCTTGTGGTAACAAGCCCTTTAAAGCACAGTACACACATACGGAAAGGACTTATGGTACATGTGTGCTGCTGTCTGTTCAACAGAATACAGTGCAGGAGAGGACCCCACATCACATGTTGTGTGGATGCGGGGATCTGTCAGTTTTTTTGTTTTTGTTTAACCCTCTGGTTGAATGAAAAAAAACGATGTGTATACCCAGATGAAGAGTGCACATTATCAGCTGTATTGCAGGCACCTACTATTTTAATTACTGCAATTAGCACTTGGTTTTTAGTTTGTCTTGGCAACTTAAGGACTGCTCTCTCTTGCCACTCTCCTGTTATTCCTTCATATTTAAGGAAAATGCTTTTTATTACATTGCAGTATTGGTGACATTTCTTAAACTGAAATCTGGACCTGTGGGGATAAAAATGTGCAAGCTGCTGTTACTGGAACTGGGAAGTCCTCCTAATCTTTTTTTCACTACATAACTCCAAACCCTAGATAATGAGGTGTCAGGACAATTGACTTGCTGCATACTGTTTTCGGGTAATTGGGGCAAGGACGAAAATAACTGTCCTGGAGCAACACCTAGTGTAGGCGAACAGGTCTGCAATAGCATTTAACTTATTTTTTTTTTTTGATTTGCAATTACCATGCATGACTGTGCAAGGGGTATGCTTTGCTGGATATTGTACTAAACAATTATTTTTTTAATGCACTGCTTTAAACACAGAGTTGTGAATGTAGCCTGACTGAAACATTGCTCTTCATTTACCAAGTATACCAGCAGTAAGAAGTGTTGCCTTAGTAATAAAATTGTACATTGTTTATTGATGGTGATCAGCTGAAACATCTAAGAACAATAGGCTAATGGTTGAATGATTCCAGCATACCTATTAGACCTCATGCACACAGGGCCTTTTTTGACTGTTTTTCAGCAGCTTTTTTCAGCTGCAGATGTTTTATCTACAGTCAATAAACCCTCCATCATGTTATCCTATGTGTTCATGCACACATAGGCTGTTATCAGCTGTTTTTAGCAGTGTCGTTTTTGTGCTGTTAAAAAAACCCAAGACCTGAGGGTTTTTTTGGACGTTTTTCAGGTGTGAAAACGTTCAAAAGCTTAACGCCCCAAAATGTCAATCCCCAACGTTTTTGGATGTTTTAGACCAATTGAAAAAAAACCAAAAAACGCTGGCCCTTTAACCACTTCAGCCCCGGAAGGATTTCCAGCTTTAGGACTGGAGCCCTTTTTGCGATTCGGCGCTGCGTCGCTTTAACTGACAATTGCGCGGTCGTGCGACGTTGTACCCAAACAAAATTTGCGTCCTTTTTTTCCCACAAACAGAGCTTTCTTTTGGTGGTATTTGATCACCGCTGCGTCATTTCTGATCGCCGCTATAAACAAAAGAAGAGCGACAATTTTGCAAAAAAACCCAAATTTCTTACTTTTTCCTAAAATACAAATCCAAAAAAAAAATATAAAAAAACAACCGTTTTTGGCCAATTTATATTCTTCCTCATATTTGCGATAAAAAAAATCGCAATCGGCGTTTATTGATTGGTTTGCGCAAAAGTGGTCGTGTTTACGGATGATGAGAATTCATTTTTGGGGTTTTTAATTTTTTTTTATTTTTTACTAAAAATGGCGGCGATCTGCGATTTTTTGCGGTACTGCGATATTTCAGCGGACATGGCGGAACATTTTGACACTTTTTTGGGACCATTGGCATTTATACAGCGATCAGTGCTATAAAAATGCACTGATTACTGTGTAAATGTCATTGGCAGTGAAGGGGTTAACCTGCAGGGGGCGCGCTAAGGGTTAACTATGTTCCCTGGGCGTGTTCTAACTGTATGGGGGATGCCCTAACAGGGGAAGGGAAGTTATCACAGCCTTCACGTAAAGGAAGGCTGTGATCACAGCCCTTCCCCCTCACACAGAGCGGAGGTCCGTGTTTACATACACGGACCTCCGCTCATTCGCTCCGGGGGGGGCATCGCGGGTGGCCGGCGGCAATCGAAGCCGCCGCACCCGCTCCCTGGCCCCCCCTGGACACAGTGAGCGCGCGGGCGCGCCTCCGGCAGCGCGCGCGCGCTCACTATACACGTTCCCGCAGCCGCCGTCGTATGACGGCGATTTGCGGGAACGAGCCACTTTGTCGCTGTCAATCGCCGATCGGCGGTCGGCAAGTGGTTAAAGATGCGAAAAAAAAGGGAAAAATCACGAAAAAACTGTGGTTATATAACGCTGGTAAAAGCTGAATACTTCCCTGATAAGCTACTGACGTGTCTTCTAAAAGTGGCGCAGCATGCGCCAAATTAATGTACCTGTCTAAAACTTGTACTTGAATTTGTAAGATGCGAACTGTCAGTATTTAACCACTTCCCACCCGGCATATAGCAGAATGACAGCCGGGCGATGGTTCGGTTAACCTGATTGGACGTCCTATGACGTCTTTCAGGATAACCCGCGATCGAGTCCTTCATTGCCGCCTATGAGTGCTCATCAGTGCTGCATATCAGTGCCACCTATCAGTGCTCGTCAGTGCTGCATATGCTGCAGTGCTGCATCATCAGTGCCCGTCAGTGCAGCTTCATCGGTACCCATCAGTGAAGGAGAAAACTTACTAAGATTTGTAACAGAAACAAAGAAAAACTTTTTTTTTTTTTTTTTAATTTTGGTTCTTTTTTTAATTTGTAGCACAAAAAATAAAAACCTCAGAGGTGATCAAATACCACCAATAGAAAGCTCTGTTTGTGGGAAAAAGAATGATAAAAAGTTTGTTTGGGTACAGTGTTGTTGACCGCACAGTTGTCATTCAAATTACAACAGCGCTGAAAATTGGTCTGGGCAGGAAGGGGGGAAAGTACCTGGTATTGAAGTGGTTAATTTTGAATTTGTAGCATTGAATGTGATACAATTGATTTTGGTGCATTTAATGCAACACAAAAAGTGGCGCATTTAGGAATTTGATGAAGGGGTCTTTGTCAGACCGAAAAGTGTCACACATTCTTCATGAATTAGGTTCATGGTAGATTCTGCTGTGCTCTCCTTATAAAACTGATCGTGCAAGTAATTTTTTTTTTTTTTTACGCCATTGGGGAGATTTCCCTTCACTTCCTTCTACATAGCCAAAACAGGAAGTGTCAGAAAATCCCTTTAAAGCGCGGGAGTCGTCAAATCCACTGGTATGTATGTTCTACTGGTTTTATTTGATCGATCCCCACTATACTTACTGCGGATGTCTCTTGTACTTCATTATCTTGAATACCTGAGAGATTTTACTTATCTTTATACTGTTCATTTTGCCATTTGAAAAAATTAATAAAATAAATGATTGAAACGTTAAAGTGAGAGAATCCCTGGTTGTCAGCAGAACTAGCATCCTCATTTGAAGATTTCCTCTCTATTCCTGTTTTGGTGACAGCCCAACATTTTGGATTTTTCTTTTACTTTCACTTAAGGTAATGGTACCCAAGACAAATACAGAAACACAGACAGCAGTGAAAAACTGAGAGGTGTTCTAATTCTTCCTAATTCTTTCCAAAACGAAAACAAAAAAAAAGACCGCCCATAGCAGATTTATTGCATAGGGGGTGCGCACGCCACTGGCGCTCTACTTCTGCTGTGATTAGTCACATCAGTAGTTGATCAGCGGGTGCCAGCCAATAGATGTCCACTGGCACCCGTGAATCGTCAAGGCGAGAGGCTTATGTAAACAAGGAAGAGCTCCATCCTAACAGCGGGGATGTGATGAATTTTCTTTCAGGGAAAGAAAATTCATCACATCCCTTAGTAAAAATGGCACACATAGTATGCATAAACATTGGTTAGGCACACATTTAACCCCTTGATCGACCTAGATGCTTAACCCCTTCCCAGACAGTGCATATTTTTAGCACTGATCACTGTATTGGGGTCACTGGCTCCCACAATGTGTCAGATTGTCTGCCACAATGTTGCATTCCCACTATAAGTCGCTGATCACAGCCACTACAAGTAATAAAAAATTACAGTTTACATCCCATAGTTTGTAGACGCTATAACTTCCATTAAACCAATTCATATACACTTACTGGCATTTTTTTAACCAAAAAAATGTAGCAGAATACATATTCGCCTAAATTTATGAAGAAATTAAAAATTTTTTACATTTTCTTATTGGATAGGTTTTATAGCAGAAAGTAAAAAATATTATTTATTTATTTTGCAAAATTGGTCTGACTTTTTAGTTTATAGCACAAAAAATAAATAACCAAGAGGTGATCAAATACTACCAAAATAAATCTCTATTTGTGGGGAAAAAGAGGACATCAATTTCATTTATGTAGAGTGTAGCACGAGCACGCAATTGTCAGTTAAAGTAACTCAGGGCTGTATAGCAGAAAATTGCCTGGTCAGGAGGGGGGGGTTTGGTAAATCTTCCGGCGGTCAAGTGGTTATAGTTAAGCCTGTGTTCTGAAACTGAAGATGCAGATGGTTCCAGGTCTTTCTAATATTGAATTATATTTTGTCATATTACATTTATGATGTCCCTTGGAAAATAACTAGTGTTTCCTGTTGACATCTTATCATTGGTCCTACAGCAAAAACACAAAAACACACACATAGGTACTGATAGCATAGCTTTGGTGGCATATGCTGAAAGATTAAATGATTTCCGCTCTACCAAAATACCATATGCTGTCCCATATGGGTATAGCAATGGAATGTGCTAAACCTCTTTCAGTTCAAAATGTAGGCCAAAACCACATTTAAAAAAAATCTTCTACAGCCTCTGTTGGCTCCATCCTGAGTTACTGAAGGGACAGAGCGTCCGTTGGGACCAGCGTCCCCTAGTGCTACAGAAGGGAGCACTGTCCTGTTCTATCAGTCTGCACTTGCATAGTGTGAACTCTCTCCTGTTCCCTATGATGAGCTCAGCGGCTGCGACACTGAAAGACAGGACTGGCTGGAAGGTAGGTTTAGCATGCTATGTTGCTATACCCTTATGGGGCAGCATAGTGTGCTTTTCAGTAAAGATCGACGTCCCCTTTTAAAAAGAATCTCCTCATTTGAATCTGTCTTAATAATTGGACTTGCATAGCCAGAGTAGTAGTATCTATAATTTGTCCTAGACACCACTGGACAAACTTGTATAAACCAAGGCTGATGTACAGTGTTAAAGATTGCTGCTCTTACGTACAATGAAGAGCATTTGTGTGGGGAATTCTCTTGCTTGCTTTGGTAATGCTTACTGCTATATCTATAGACCTGTCATTGCCTTAATTCCATCAGTGAAAAGCATCAATCTTCTGACACCCAGTGGCAGCATCAAGCTGCTGCATACTGTCTAGTTTTTTGGGCAGTTATATTATATTTGTAAGGAGCGTGCCTGAAACAGCAGAATACATTGGGTGGCCAACATAGCTGCAAGAATATGAATGTTTAGCTCAAGTCTAATATATTTACAGATCTAATTCATGGGTTCAGTTATGCATGTCTTCATAATTAAGTGCATTTGGAAACAGTGATAGCATAGTTACCAAAAATCTTTTTAATAACTTCCCTCAAACCTTGTGCACACAAGCGTTCATGCTGACAATGACACGGTCATCTGTTTTGCGCTATTCAGGCTCTACTGCATTGCACATTGATTTCACTGTAACATGTTTCAGACATTCTGAGCTTGAAGGAAAAGGTCTTAACTTTTTTTTGTGATATCCATTGTCCAGTGAGCAGGCTGGAGAACATGGGAAGCTTTATCCTTTATCTTCCTTGGTGATGCCTTTGGTGTACAACTGGCTGAACAGAATTACAAATAGTCGTCACGTGGAAAAGTTCATATGGAAATTGTAACTATAACTGTATTTTAGCAACACTGATGCAGTTCTGTTTTTAAGAAGAATTCTAGTTTAAAGTGGAACTAAACTCTGTCCACCAACATTAAAGTGATTGTAAACTATCCTCTTGTAAAACAACCCATTCCAATTAAAATAGAAATCAAAGGTATAAAATTTTTGTTTAGAAATAAAAAAAAAAAAACATTATAAATACTTTTTTTTTTTTTTTTTATAAGTGATCACATTCCCTTTGTTCTCAGATACATAAAAGCTGGGGAGAGGAGAAGCAGCAGCACACTGAGCTTCCCACTGTATGGCTGTGCAGCGGAGGCGTGTCAGGACAAGTCTGATCATTGGAGAACACACTGAGTTCCCAGCATAGCTAGAGAACTGACCACAGTGTGCTCTCCTGCTTAGTGTGGTTAGTTTGTAATAGGAAAGCAGGGGGACTGGCAGGAACACCAGGATTTTAACATAAAGGAAGCAATGTAAAGAGAACAGGAGACTTTCTCATATACGCACATGGTACTGCAGCCACATATCAGGAATATGAAGTGCTCCAACTATTTTTAATCCTTATGCTGCTAACCTAGAAAGGAAGGTATATTATATACTTAAAAAAAAATTCTCATCACTGTGCTTAAAAACAAACATCAGTTTGACCCCACTACCAATTATAAAAGTGAACGAACATTCTTAAAAATAAAAATTTTGAACTGAATTATCCTAGTGTATTATGGCCAGCTTTTAGGGTGAAGCCTAGTACACACCAGTAGTATTTTTTCGATCAACCTACAAGGGTTGAACGGCAAAAACTGACAGCTTAGAAGGAGGCGCTCTACTAACTATCCAATGTTACTACAGTGATATCCCCTGCTGAGCTCTGACTCTGGTCAGCGCTCTCCGTCATTGACTGAGAGCGCTGATTGGGAGCCGATTGGCAGACCTTTTTCGGGTCATGCCCCTTCCACAGAAGCTGTCCGAATGGCTGGCATCCGTTGGACCACCTCCAGTACGCACGGGTTTCAACAGAAGCCCGCCGATGCTGCCCAACATTCAGCCCATGTGTAATAGGCTTTAGGTTGGATTAAAAGTACAGATCCAGGTCAAACCCTTTTCTTTTTTTTTTTTTGTTAGTGCAGACAATGTCAGGAATGACTTCAAATAAAGAGACTGACTGATCACTTGGATAAAAAGGGGGTTGGGGATAGGATCATTTTTTTTGGATAGTAGGAATGATTTTTAGAGCGGTTTTAAATATTGCTTCACAACAGAACAGTTAAAGTGTATGTGTAGCCATAATATTTCTGTTTAGTTAGGATTTTGCTAGGAAGAGTTTAAAGTTGTCAGTTTAGTTTTTGTAGCCAGTTGGGTAGCTGTTTCATCCTGAAATCCTGAAAACATGACCTGTTGTTATGCTCTACATAAAGATGGCCTAGGCTATAAGAAGATTGCCAAGACCCTGAAACTGAGCTGCAGGACAGGTTCCACTCAGAACAGGCCTCGTCATGGTCAACCAAAAAAGTTGAGTGCACATGCTCAGCGTCATATCCAGAGGTTGTCTTTGGGAAATAGACATATGAGTGCTGCCACCATTGCTGCAGAGGTTGAAGGGGTGGGGGGGTCAGCCTGTCAGTGCTCAGACCATACGTACACAGTGCATCAAATTGGTCTGCATGGCTGTCATCCCAGAAGGAAGTCTCTTCTAAAGATGATGCACAAGAAAGACCACAAACAATTTGCTGAAGACAAGCAGACTAAGGACATGGATTACTGGAACCATGTCCTGTGCAGTGCAGGGTTCACTTCCTGGCGGGCTCGGGCACGTTCGGTTCCAAACAAGCCCGAGTTCATCCTTCGCGACAGCCAGGTGAGGAGTACAAAGACAAGTGTGTCTTGCCTACAGTCAAACATGGTGGTGGGAGGGTCTGGGGCTGCATGAGTGCTGTGAGCTACAGTTCATTGATGGAACCATGAATGCCAACATGTACTGTGACATACTGAAGCAGAGCATGATCCCCTCCCTTCGGAGACTGAGTCACAGGGCCATATTCCAACATGATAACGTTGAGGAGGAGTGGAAGAGGACTCCAGTGGCAACCTGTGAAGCTCTGGTGAACTCCATGCCCAAGAAGGTTAAGGCAGTGCTGCAAAATAATGGAGGCCACACAAAATATCGACACTTTGGGCCCAATTTGGACATTTTCACTTAGAGGTGTACTCACTTTTGTTGCCAGCGGTTTAGACATTAATGGCTGTGTGTTGAGTTATTTTGAGGGGGCAGCAAATTTACACTGTTATACAAGCTGTACACTCACTACTTTACATTGTAGCAAAGTGTCATTTCTTCAGTGTTGTCACATGAAAAGATATAATAAAATATTTACAAAAATGTGAGCGGTGTACTCACTTTTGTGAGATACTGTATGTGTATGCGTGTATGTGTATATATAGTAAAATAAGCATTGAACACTTCACCATTTTTCTAGGTAAATATATTTCTAAAGGTGCTTTTGAAATTTTCACCATACGTCGGTAACAACCCATGAAATCCATACATACAGGGAAACTAACACAAATACGCTCAGAAATTGAGTAAATGTGTAATAAAATGGAATGACACAGGGAAAAAGTATTGAACATTGTAACTGAAATGTATTTAATTCTTCGTACAAAATCCTTTGTTGGTAATGACAGGTTCAAGATGCCTCCTGTATAAAGAAACTAGCCGCATGCATTTCTCAGGTGTGATTTTGGCCCATTCTCCCACACAATCTTCAAATATTGAAGGTTCTGTATGACTCTTTTATGAACTCTGATATTCCATAGATTTTCTATTGGCTTCAAGTCAGGGGATTGGCTGGACCATTCTAGCAGCTTTCATTTCTTTCTTTAAAACCAATTGAGAGTTTCCTTGGCTTTGTGTTTGGGATCATTGTCTTGCTGAAACATCCGCCCTCATTTCATCTTCATCATCCTGGTAGATGGCAGCGGATTTTTATTAAGAATGTCTGGGTACATTTTTCGCTCCAACCCACCTTCAATGACCTGAAGTTTGCCAGTACTGTATACTGAATAACAGCCCCACACCATGATGTTCCCACCTGCAAACTTCACTGTTGGTATGGGGGTGTTTTTGGGATGATGTGCAGTGCAATTTGACCTCCAAACATGGCGTGTATTATAGGGTCCAAAAGTGCAATCTCACCAGATTATATTCTGCCAGCATTTCACAGGCTATTTCTTAAATGTTGTGCAGCAAACTTTAAACACACTTCAACATGATTTTTCTTAAGAAATGTCTAGCATGGTGAGCGTGCATCCAGGCCATGGCGGTTGAGTGTATTACTTATTGTTTTCTTTGAAACAATTGTACCTGCTAATTCTAAGTCTTTCTGAAGCTCTCCGCAGGTAGCTTTTGGACAACTCTTCTGATTCTTTTCACTTCTCTGTCAGAAATATTGCGAGGAGCACCTGGTCGTGGCCAGTTTATGGTAAAATGATGTCCTTTACACTGCAGGCTCCCAGGCACCATAGAGCGCCACTGTCTTCCTTCTCACACAGTGAGAAGACAGAGCAGCCCCTGCGGCCGAATGAAGTACCGCCGCGGCGGCCGCTCAGGCTGCTCTGTCTGCTATCTGAATGGGTTCTGGCTGCAGAGTGGAGCTCCACCAGGCGCATGAGTGATGACATCATCACAGTGCGGCGGTGCCGGGAGATTTGAATCTCCCTGTCAGCTCTGTGTCAGGCTGTATTTGATTGGCACTGGTATATGCTGTATTTGATTGGCACTGGTATATGCTGTATTTGATTGGCACTGGTATATGGCTGTATTTCATGGACTCTGGTATATGGCTGTATTTCATGGACTCTGGTATATGGCTGCATTTCATGGACTCTGGTATATGGCTGCATTTCATGGACTCTGGTATATGGCTGCATTTCATGGACTCTGGTATATGGCTGCATTTCATGGACTCTGGTATATGACTGTATGTCATGGACTCTGGTATATATGACTGTATGTCATGGACTCTGGTATATATGACTGTATGTCATGGACTCTGGTATATGACTGTATGTCATGGACTCTGGTACATGACTGTATGTCATGGACTCTGGTATATGGCTGCACTGGTAAATATTTTAGCACACCATTTGGTTCAGAATATATATATATATATATATATATATATATATTGGATATAAAAAGTATTCACATCCCTGTTGAAATGTCAGGTTTCTGTGATGTAAAAAAATGAGGCAAAGATAAATCATTTCAGAACTGTTTCCACCTTTTAATGTGACCTATAAACTGTACAACTCATATGAAAAACAAACTTTTTTTTTTAAATCAGTTTTTTGTGTTAAAAAATAAGACAACAGTAAAGTTAGGCCAATTTTTTCCCGTATTGTGAAAGATAATTTTACGCCGAGTAAAATGATACCCAACATGTCATGCTTCAAAATTGCGTCCGCTTGCAGAATGGCGACAAATTTTGCAACATAAAAATCTCCATTGGCGACGTTTAAAAAATTCTACAGGTTAGCAGTTTTGAGTTACAGTTGAGATCTAGTGCTAAAATTATTGCTCTCGTTTGAACGATCGCGGTGATACCTCACATGTGTGGTTTGCACACCGTTTTCATATGTGGATGGGACTTGCGTATGCGTTCGCTTCTGCGCTCGAGCTCGTGGGGATGGGTCACTTTAATTTTTTTTTTTTTATTCATTTTACTTTTTAATTTTTATTTTTACACTGTTTTTTAGAAAAAAACATTTTTGATCACTTTTATTCCTATTACAAGAAATGTAAACATTCCTTGTAATAGAAAAAAGCATGACAGGACCTCTTAAATATGAGATCTAGGGCCAAAAAGACCTCACATCTCATATTTACAGTAAAATGCAAAAAAAAAAGCTCACTCAGCTCACGGACACTGGGGGGGACTCGATCATCTCCACTGCTGCCGGCGGGTCCGGCAAGGGGTGGAGATGACCAGAAAGTGGCGGAAGGGGGGACGACCTCTCCCGCCACTGTTAAAAGTGATCTTGCGGTGAATCCGCCGCTAAGACCACTTTTATTTTGTGCAGAATCGCCTGCAGAAAAAAAACCATACCAGGGTTATGTTAGCTATCTGCTATCATAATAACGGTATTCCACTTCAAACGGCTGCCGTAATATGACGGCGGGCGGTCTTGAAGTGGTTAAAGTGCCTTTCGTAACCCCAAGTTCCTCTGTTCTAGTAGGTCTTTCCTGACATTTTCTCAGTCGCATCCTGCAGCAAAAGCCAATGTGCGCAGAGAGCTTCCAAAGCATCAGAGGGATCTCATTGTTAATAGGTATCAGTCAGGAGAAGGGTACAAAATTATTTCCAAGGCATTAGATATACCCTGGAACACAGTGAAGACAGTCATCATCAAGTGGAGAAAATATGGCACAACAGTGGCATTGCCAAGAACTAGACGTCCCTCCAAAATTAATGAAAAGAAGAGAAGAAAACTGGTCAGAGAGGCTGCCAAGAGGCCTATAGGAATATCTGGCAAGTACTGGCTGTGTGGTACATGTGACAACAATCTCCCGTATTCTTCATATGTCTGGGCTATGGGGTAGAGTGGCAAGATGGAAGCCTTTTCTTACAAAGAAAAACGTCCAAGCCCAGCTCAATTTTGCAAAAATACATCTATAGTCTCCCAAAAGCATGTGGGAAAATGTGTTCTGGTCTGATGAAACCAAGGTTGAACTTTTTGGCTATAATTCCAAAAGATGTTTGGTGCAAAAATAACACTGCACATCACCAAAAGAACACCATACCCACCGTGAAGCATGGTGGTGGCAGCATCACGCTTTGGGGCTGTTTTTCTTCAGCTGGAACAGGGGCCTTAGTCAAGGTAGAGGGAATTATGAACAGTTCCAAATACCAGTCAATATTGCCACAAAACCTTCAGGCTTATGCTAGAAAGCTGAACATGAAGAGGTACTTCATCTTTCAGCATGACGACCCAAAACATACATCCAAGTCAACGAAGAAATGGCTTCACCAGAAGAAGATTAAAGTTTTGGAATGGCCCAGACCTGAATCTGATTGAAGATCTGTGTGGTGATCTGAAGAGGGCTGTGCACAGGAGATGGCTTCACAATCTGACAGATTTGGAGTGTTTTTGCAAAGAAGAGTGGGCTAATATTGCCAAGTCACGATGTGCCATGCTGATACTCATACCCAAAAAGACTGAGTGCTGTAACAAAGTATTAGTTTAAGGGTGTGCACACTTATGCCACCATATTATTATAGTTTTTTTATTTTTACTTCCCTCCACCTAGGAGATTTCAGTTTGTTGTTCAACTGAGTTGTACAGTTTATAGGTCACATTAAGGGCTGGTTCACACCATAAAAACGCACTACAGATCCGTTCCAGATTTGTTAATGCATGCATATTTTTAATGTGTTCCAGTGCGTTTTTGATGCGTTTCTGGATGCATTGCAGGTGGTTGTTTTTTTGTTTTGTTTTTTCTTGTTTTTTTTTCACTATGTTAGGGTCCAGTGTGTTTTTGATGTGTTTTAGTGTGTTTTTAATTCATTTTTCTGCATTAAAGTACAGTCCAGTGCAGGTAAAAATGCAGCATGTTCTACTTATTTTTCTGGAACTGGAAAGCCCTGGAACTGACTACACTGGTGTGAACTATGCAATGGGAAACCATATAACCTACTTTCCATGCGTTTTTGCAGAAAAAATAATGCACTGGACTGCATGTGGTGTGAAATGAGTTCTGAAATGATTTATCTTTGTCTCACTTTTTACATCACAGAAATCTGACATTTAGACAGGGGTGTGTAGACTTTTATTTCCAGTGTGTGTGTGTGTGTGTGTGTGTATATATAAATATATAAAATCAAAAGTATTTGGGCACCTGCCTTTACACGGACATGAACCTTAATTCCAACCCAGTCCGTAGGATTCAATATTGCGTTGGCCCACCCTTTGCAGCTATAACAGCTTCAACTCTTCTGGGAAGGCTGTCCACAAAGTTTAGGAGTGTCTATGGGAATGTTTGACCATTCTTCCAGAAGTGCATTTATGAGGTCAGGCACTGATGTGGACGAGAAGGCCTGGCTTGTGTTCTGTGCTCTAATTCATCCCAAAGGTGTTCTATCCAGCTGAGGTGCAGACCAGTCAAGTTCCTCCACCCCAAACTCGCTCATCCATGTCTTTATGGACCTTGTTTTGTGCACTGCTGCACAGTCATGTTGGAACAGGAAGGGCCATCCCTAAACTGTTCCCACAATGTTGGGAGCATGAAATTGTCCAAAATGTCTTAGTATGCTCACGCCTTAAGAGTTACCTTCACAAGAACTAAGGGGCCAAGCACAACCCCACACCATAATCCCCCCTGCACCAAATGATTTTAAAGACATGGGTGAGCGAGTTTGAGATGGAGGAACTTGACTGGCCTGCACAAAGTCCTGGCCTCAACCCGATAAAACACCTTTGGGATGTATTAGATCGCCGACTGCAGGCCAGGCCTTCTTGCCCAGCATCAGTGCCTGACCTTTTAAATGTGATTTTGGAAGAATGGCCAAACATTCCCATAGGCACACTCCTAAACCTTGTGGACAGCCTTCCTAGAAGAGTTGAAGCTGTTATAGCCGCAAAGGGAGGGCCAACTCAATTTTGAAGCCTACGGACTAAGTTTGTGTAAAGGCAGGTGTCACAATACTTTTGGTAATATAGTTTGTGTATGTATTTATGTGTATATATTATTTATTATTATTTTTATTTATTTATTTATTATTAAAGCATATCCAAACCCAGGTACAAAAATGTAAAATATTGCAGCTTACCAGTCTGTAGATGAGTTGGCTGCATTCATTTTTGTTTTCCAGGTTTTTCTTCTTGGGCTTTTATCTGGTGGTCCTGCTAGTAAAGCACATGCTGTACATACTGTACTGTATCTATGGAGAAGCAGTGTTCTCACCCTAGCACAGGAAGTGTGATAGAACCCTTCCTCTCCTCCCAAACATAGATGTTCTCTAGTCCTCAACAACATTTCAAAACGGCAGATGAGAGCACAGAAAATGATAGCACAGAAAATGATCAGATTTCTGGCAGGATCTATGGGCATTTTTATTTTCTTTTTGGCACTTCTCAAACCGATACAACAAAGTGATTTTGATGTTTAACAGACCAAAAGGAAGCAACAAAGAAGTTTGTTAGGATTTGCATACACTTTAAATGTGGTTGAAGAATCTCACAGATTTCAGTGTTAGATCGTCAGACAGAAGTGCTTCAAGTATAGCGGTATTAAATGTCTTAATGTGTATTATATGTGTGGCACAGTGACAAAGTGCGTAAACCTATGTTCCTTCCATAGCTCGGCCCGTAAGTCCGTTATCTAGTAATGTGTTTTCTTATAAAGCGTGCCCCTTCTTTATATGACTAATTTCAAGACTTTAACTGCTTGCAAGCAGTCTTCAGTTTCACTTCTAGTAGGGACACCACGTTCAGACTCCAAGTACAAGTGTCTGGACTTTATGTCTCCGTGTCCCAAGCAAGGAGCAATGGGAGCAGAGCTCAGCTGCTGGGTTACTCCATTCCTCTTGTCAGAAGAGGATTAAGGGCCTTAACCCCTTTTTACATCTCTTTGTAATGGTGCAGTTGTTGTGTACATCCAATTAAACGCACTGCACCGAATGGCTGTCTGCAATTCATTTAGACGCTAGTGCTGAATTCCTGTGAAGCAGAACGTAAATTGATACAAACAGGGATATACAGTTCACATTTGTTGCCAGCACTCTTAAAAAATAATAAAAATATTGTAACAAAATAACTTTTCCCTGGAGGGTTGAAGGAATCTGTTGCTCGTTCTTGGTGCAAAGCGTGAAGGATATTCTTAATCTGACAAGCATTCGTGACAATTACACATTGGTTTTTATTTTTAGTCTGCTGAGCACTACGTGTATCTAAATTTGTGTCTAAATTGGCTACAATAATTTTAGAAACCCTGGAACCCTATCTAAGAAAAACTTTTTTTTTTTTTTTGTTAAGGTGTTGCATGCGTTTGCTAGGAAACATGGAAAGTTTTGAATTTTTATTTTAAATGGTGGACACTACTCTTCCCTTAGTAAAAAATGGATACAAAGGGCTGGACAAGGGAAAAAAACAGGCCCATACTGTAAAGCTTTCACTCTTTGCCATGCTGTCAAAAACTTTGATGTAATAGAGGGATGGCCTAAAACGCTTAAAGAGTATTGCATTTCTTATTTGCATTTTGACTTCAATTGCAGCTTTAGAATAAAACTTTTCTATTTTGTTGTGTGTATTTTTTTTTTTTTTATCCAAACCAGTTCCCCATATTTATATAAAAGCAATTCTTCACATTCAATCCAATTATTGATAAGCAGCAGGGTGGATTTGATTTAAATCAAGTTGATTTAAATCATAATTTTTAAAGAGCAATTGTCATCTTTGTCCCGCAGCAGTTCCTCCTCCTCTGACCCGCTGTTGACAGCTGAATGACAGGTGCTCTTTAAATATAAGGACTTATTCTTGCTGGTAGTTAGAATCT
This sequence comes from Glandirana rugosa, assembly GCA_018402905.1. NCBI lineage: Eukaryota > Metazoa > Chordata > Amphibia > Anura > Ranidae > Glandirana > Glandirana rugosa. The sequence goes on along the minus strand of BLSH010461791.1, from coordinate 775,957 downwards.
TAAATATTTGCACGCAAAATGAAGGTTTCTTATTTAGAGTAATAAACTGTCAGGTTAGTAAAACGGCAATATCAGAACCAATTCAATCATACAGTTTGTAGTGTACATAGATTTGCAAAACAATGGGATAAAGGAATATTCCTGAACTTTGTTTCATCTCATGGTTACTGTAAAACTACAGTACTTCCAATAAAATATATATATATATATATATATATATTGAGCAAGGGACCGGGGTAGCAGGAGCTGACTTCTTGTCCAGTAATACCATACAAGCTCCTGATTAAAGAGGGCCAGCAGTACCATGGTGAAATAATCTCATTCAATGTTGTGTTTGGGCAGCACCTTAGTATATGGGCCACTATACATAGAATCTATGTACCTATTCAGATTGATTTAACCACTTCAGCCCCCGAGGGATTTCACACTTTAGGACCAGAGCACTTTTTGCGATTCGGCACTCCGTCGCTTTAACTGACAATTGCGCGGTCGTGCGACGTTGTACCCAAACAAAATTTGCGTCCTTTTTTCCCACAAATAGAGCTTTCTTTTGGTGGTATTTGATCCCCTCTGCATCATTTCTGATCACCGCTATAAACAAAAGAAGAGCGACAATTTTGCAAAAAAAAAAAAAACCCAAAATTTCTTAGTTTTTGCTAAAATACAAATGAAAAAAAAACCCCCTTTTTTTTTTTTTTCATCAGTTTTGGCCGATTTATATTCTATTAAAAATCGCAGTCGGGGTTTGATTGGTTTGCGCAGAAGTTGCAGCGTTAACGGATGACATTTCATTTCTGGGGTTTTTATTTTTTTTTATTTATTACTAGTAATGGCGGTGATCTGCGTTTTTTAGCGGTACTGCGATATTGCAGCAGACATGTCGGACCATTTTGACACTTTTTTGTGACCATTGGCATTCATACAGCGATCAGTGCTATAAAAATGCACTGATTACTGTGTAAATGCCATTGGCAGTGAAGGGTTTAACCTGGAGGGGGCGCTCTAAAGGTTAACTGTGTTCCCTGGGCGTGTTCTGTGTGTGGGCTGGCCTGGCTGGGGGAAGGGAAGTGATCACGGCCTCAATATACAGGAAGCCTGTGATCACACACAGCCCTTCCCCCTCTAACAGAACGGAGATCCGTGTTTACTTACACGGACCTCCGTTCTTTCACTGCGCGGGGGGGGCATCGTGGGTAGCCGGCGGTTATCAAGTCCGCCCTACCAGCTCCCTGGCCCCCCAAACACAGTGGGCGCATGTGCGCATGTTTACAGTGAGGGATATCACAGCCGCAGTCATATGACGGCGGTTTGCGATATTGAGCCACTTTGTTGCCGTCAGACTGCGGTCGGCGGTCAGCAAGTGGTTAAAGGCCAGCTTCAGCCAAAACTTGCATAGAGAGCAGAAGGTTTAGAACCTCAGTCTGTTTTTATTGAAGTCTGTGGGAGGTGGGGATTTCCCCTCACTTCCTTAAAGGACAGGAAATGAAGGAAAATCTCTCCAACGGGAACACAGACAAAAATAAACCCACATTATAGAATAGTGAAGAATTATTAGAACCTCCGAAAAAGGTTTTCCCCCCTCCTCATATGAGTGTCACAGGTACTGAAAGTGATAAAAAAATCTTCCCTGTGAGATCACAAAACCTGACCAAAATGATTTTCTCTCGCTGTCCAAAACCATTAAAAACCTTGGCAGCTTTAGGCTTTAACTTCCCAGATGTGATCATTATTTTTTGAATATGATAAATGCATGATGTAAAAAATTCAAGGCCAAAATCCTATTGATGAAGAATTTGGACATGATAGGGGATTCTGCAAAGCGTTAGTGCCAAACACACATCCGCAAAGAAAATATATTGGGCGGCTATATTTCTAGTGCTGAAATTCCCTGGCCTAAAGCCCATTATGCCAGTTTTAAAAAGACATGCCAAACGAGGGCCACCAGAGTATCACTGCAGTGGCCACACACAGCCACAGGCCACCAGATGGATGCCACTGAATTAGACACTGGTGCTGAATTCCTCTGAAGCAGAATGTAAATTGATACCAACAGGCTATGTAGTTCATATTTGTTGCTAGCACTCTTAGAAAATAATAAAATGCGGTAATAAAATCTCTTTTCTGTGGAGGAGTTGAAGGAATCTGCCTCTTGAAGCATGAAGGATAATGGTGAAATGAGAAGCGTTTGTGACAATCCCCAGACACCCTCCCCAGCATTCACAAGATGATTGTTAAACTTAGACTAAACAATGCAAAGTGATATTGTTCGGTTGGTAAAACTGAACTTCAGAGATCACTAGCAGTCCTGGATAGAAGTTTCCAAAGTGCTGACAAGCTTCTCAGTAACTGTCATTCTGACACCGACCTCCTGTGATTTATGTCTGGCTTATCTGCCTTGTCAAGTACACAGCTTTCATTGTAATATCATAGCACTATGCTGACATTATACACTAATATCCCTGTCATTTATGGTATAGGTTTTATTCGTTTATAGTACCCATGAGTTACATTTGTAACGTGAAGAAGATATTTTTAGATATGTCCAAAGGCCGCAATGCATGTGCTGATTGTTTGATTAGTAATAGGGAACATGTGCAGTGGATTTATATATTATCAGGCTGAAAACACTGGATTCATTCCCACCTGCAATTATTAAATGGTCCGAATTGACACTTGAATAGATTTTAAAGTTATTGGTAAAGAAAAAGGGGTGTTCCCCTAGATAACCAATCATATAACAACTATATATTTTTTTAATACGGTTGGAAAAATGAGGGTGTGGATTAACATTAGATGTTGGTAGTGTAGATATTTTTTTCCACTTTAATTCATTTACAGTGCATGCGGAAATTATTCACAGTTCACAGCGCTTCACTTATTCCACATTTTGTTATGTTACAGCCTTATTCCAAAATGCATTAAATTCATTATTTATCTCAAAATTCAACAAACCATACCCCATAATGACAACGTGAAAGAAGTTTGTTTGAAATCTTTGCAAATTTATTAAAAAATAATAAATGAAAAAAATCGCATGTACATACAGTATCTCACAAAAGTGTCACCTCACATTTTTATAAAGATTTTATTATATCTTTTCATGTGACAACAATGAAGAAATTACACTTTTTGCTACAATGTAAAGTAGTGAGTGTACAGCTTGTATAACGGTGTAAATTTGCTGTCCCCTCAAAATAACTCAATACACAGCCATTAACCACTTAAGGACCGGAAGGATTTCCAGCTTTAGGACCGGAGCCCTTTTTGCGATTCGGCGCTGCGTAGCTTTAACTGACAATTGCGCGGTCGTGCGACGTTGTACCCAAACGAAATTTGCGTCCTTTTTTTCCCACAAACAGAGCTTTCTTTTGGTGGTATTTGATCCCCTCTGCGTCATTTCTGATCGCCGCTATAAACAAAAGAAGAGCGACAATTTTGCAAAAAAAAAAAACAAATTTCTTACTTTTTCCTAAAATACAAATCCAAAAAAAAAATATAAAAAAACATTTTTTTTCACCGTTTTTGGCCGATTTATATTCTTCATCATATTTGCGATAAAAAAAATCGCAATCGGCGTTTATTGATTAGCTGAGGGTAAAGTTGATGTTCTGAGCATCCTCAAATGGAAGGTGGGAGGAGCACAAGGTCTCTAACCTCCACCAGCTCCGTGATGTCGTCATGGAGGAGTGGAAGAGGACTCCAGTGACAACCTGTGAAGCTCTGGTGAACTCCATGCCCAAGAGGGTTAAGGCAGTGCTGGAAAATGACCACACAAAATATTGACACTTTTGGCCCAATTTGGACATTTTCACTTAGGGGTGTACTCACTTTTGTTGCCAGTGGTTTAGACATTAATGGCTGTGTGTTGAGTTATTTTGAGGGGACAGCAAATTTACACGGTTATAAAAACTGTACACTCACTACTTTACATCGTAGCAAAGTGTAATTTCTTCAGTGTTGTCACATGAAAAGTTAGAATAAAATATTTACTAAAATGTGAGGGGAGTACTCAATTTTGTGAGATCCTGTAAGTATTCACAACCTTTGCTCAATACTTTGTTGAAGCACCTTTGGCACCAATTACAGCCTCAATTATTTTTGAGTATGATGCTACAAGCCTGCCACACCTATTTTTGGACAGTTTCTCCCATTCTTCTTTGCAGGACCTTTCAAGCTCCATGAGATTGAATGGGGAGTGTCGATGCACAGCCATTTTCAGATATCTTCAGAGATGTTCAATTGGGTTCAAGTCTGGGCTCTGGCTGGGCCACTCAAGGACATTTACAGAGCTGTCGCATAGCCACTCCTTTGTTATCTTGGCTGTATACTTAGGGTCATAGTCCTGTTGGAAGCATTTTCTGTTAATCCCAATAAACCTCATTTCACTACTAAAACATTACTGTGTCCCTCAGTTATTTGAAAGATCAAAATGAAATTGCTGATCCAAACACCCAAATATTTATAAATAACAACCATGGAAATTGTCAGGGGTTCCTAAACTTTTGCATACAACTGTACATGTGATTTTTTTTTTTTCATTTTTTATAAATTTGCAAAGATTTCAAACAAACTTCTTTCACATTGTCATTATGGGGTATTGTTTGTAGAATTTTTGAAGAATGTAATGAATTTAACCACTTAAGGACCGGAAGGATTTCCAGCTTTAGGACCGGAGCCCTTTTTGCGATTCGGCACTGCGTCGCTTTAACTGAAAATTGCACGGTCGTGCGACGTTGCACCCAAACGAAATTTGCGTCCTTTTTTCCCCACAAATAGAGCTTTCTTTTGGTGGTATTTGATCACCGCTGCGTCATTTCTGATCGCCGCTATAAACAAAAGAAGAGCGACCATTTTGCAAAAAACCCAAATTTCTTACTTTTTGCTAAAATACAAATCCAAAAAAAAAAAATATATAAAAAAACATTTTTTTCATCGGTTTTGGCCGATTTATATTCTTCCTCATATTTGTGATGATAAAAAACGCAACCGACGTTTATTGATTGGTTTGCGCAAAAGTGGCCGCGTTTACTGATGATGAGAATTAATTTCTGGGGTTTTTATTTTTTTTTAATTTTTTTACTAGTAATGGCGGTGATCTGCGATTTTTAGCGGTACTGCGATATTTCAGCGGACATGTCGGAACATTTTGACACTTTTTTGGGACCATTGGCATTTATACAGCGATCAGTGCTATAAAAATGCACTGATTACTGTGTAAATGCCATTGGCAGTGAAGGGGTTAACCTGCAGGGGGCGCTCTAAGGGTTAACAGTGTTCCCTGGGCGTGTTCTAACTGTGGGGACTGCCCTAGCTGGGGAAGGGAAGTGATCACAGCTTCCATGTAGAGGAAGGCTGTGATCACAGCCCTTCCCCCCCCTCACAGAACGGAGGTCCGTGTTTACTTACACGGACCTCCGTTCTTTCACTCCGGGGGGAGCATCGCGGGTGGCCGGCGGATTCGATCGCCCACTCCCTGGCCCTCTCCGGACACAATGAGCACGCGGGCGTGCCTCCAGCGGCGCGCGCGCTCACTGAGCTCGATCTCGCGGCCGCCGTCATATGACAGCGATCTGCGCAATCGAGCCACACTGTCGCCGTCAAATGCCGATCAGCCGTCGGCAAGCCGTTAATCCATTTTGGAATAAAGCTTTAACATAACAAAATGTGGAAACAGTAAAGCGCTGTGAATACTTTCCAAATGCACTGAACTGGTGAGCCATTATATACTGGCGCTTATTCACACATCATAGCTGGTAACTTTTTAAAGTAATTTTAGTAGGACAGATTGCTATTGATTATCCAGCATAATTTTGCATGTGTGTATTGGCTGGGCCAGAGCTGAAACGCCAGCCCAAGGCTGCCATGTTTTGGTCCATGAGAAAGCAAGCAGGATGGGGGGAGGCGTGTTGCTACAAAGATAAATAATGGTGATTTGGTTATAATAAACATGGGGGGAAAAGAAACAGAATTTCATTAACCACTACAGCGGTTAAGCCTGCTACAGTGCGCGCTTAAATTGCCGAGTGGGCGTACACGGACGTCCTTCCATGCTCGCGCGTTCTGAGGCTGTAGTGTTTTGGTGTTTCTGACGCTGAGCCGGCAAAAGCTCACTAACGTGCATTGACGCCATAGCGACTTTAACCAGCTTTTTTAGCGCTAGCATTTTCAGGTTAAAAAATAGCAGAGGAATGTTTTTCTTAAACGCCTATTGATCCCGACTCTCGCCGATGCTCACTAACGATCGTTAACGCTGTCGAAAATGCAGATTTTTGCCTGACAACGGTCTCGAAGTTTTGCTATTACACCCGTGTGTATGAAGCCTTACCCTCAGCTTCTTTAGCAAGGCAGTGGTCATCTTGGAGGTGTGTTTGGGGTTATTATCATGTTGGAATACTGCCTTGCGGCCCAGTCTCCGAAGGGAAGGGATCATGCTCTGCTTCAGTATGTCACAGTACATGTTGGCATTCATGGTTCCCTCAATGAACTGTAGCTCGTTAGTGGCAGCACTCATGTAGCCCCAGACCATGACACTCCCAGCACCATGCTTGACTGTAGGCAAGACACACTTGTCTTTGTACTCCTCACCTGATTGCCGCCATACACGCTTGACACCATCTGAACCAAATACGTTTATCTTGGTCTCATCAGACCACTGGACATGATTCCAGTAATCCATGTCCTTAGTCTGCTTGTCTTCAGCAAACTGTTTGTGGGCTTTCTTGTGCATCATCTTTAGAAGAGGCTTCCTGCTGGGGCGAAAGCCATGCAGACCAATTTGATGCAGTGTGCGGCGTATGGTCTGTGCACTGATAGGCTGACCCTCCACCCCTTCAACCTCTGCAACAATGCTAGCCGCACTCATACATCTATTTCCCAAAGACAACCTCTGGGTATGACGCTGAGCACGTGCAGTCAGCTTCTCTGGTCGACCATGACGAGGCCTATTCTGAGTGGAACCTGTCCTGTTAAACCGTTGTATGGACTTGGCCACCGTGCTGCAGCTCAGTTTCAGGGTCTTGGCAAACATATTTTAGCCTAGGCCATCTTTATGTAGAGCAACAATTCTTTTTTACAGATCCTCAGAGAGTACCATGAGGTGCCATGCTGAACTTCCAGTGATCAGTATGAGAGAGTGAGAGCGATAACACCAAATTTAACACACCTGCTCCCCATTCACATCTGAGACCTTGTTACACTAACGAGTCACATAACATTGGGCAGGGTAAATGGCTAATTGGGCCCAATTTGGACATTTTCACTTAGGCATATACTCACTTTTGTTGCCAGAGGTCTAGACATTAATGGCTGTGTGTTGAGTTATTTTGAGGGGACAGCAAATTTACACTGTTATACAAGCTGTGCACTCACTACTTTACATTGTAGCAAAGTGTCATTTCTTCAGTGTTGTCACATGAAAAGATAGAATAAAGATATAATAAAATATTTACAAAAATGTGAGGGGTGTGCTCACTTTTGTGAGATACTGTACCTCCATAAACTGGCCCTGTTTTAATCTGCAGCAATCAACTTGCAGTCTGCAGTATATTGATGCAGTCTCAGCAGCACCCTTAGCCACTTCCATGAAAATGACATAACCAATTTGACCACTGCCTCCTCCCCATATTTCTCAGAGCTTAACACGTCATCACAACCTCATACAGCAGAGTACAGAAAGATGTGGATTTGGAGCATTGATAAAAGTGGTTATGTCACACTTTGTGGGAGCAACAACGGGTCCGCTGAGAGAACAGCAATCAACTGCTGAAAGTGAGTTGATCACTGTATAATAGAAGCAGGCTAGATTGAAATGCAATACTAGAGTAAAAATACCTTAAGCAAGGATTTTTTTTTTACTTTTTAATACTTATACAGTACCTTTTTTACTAGGATGCTTGGATTTGATTTGCACTTTAAACTTCTCTCTTCTTGCCTGATGCAGGCCATACATGGGTTGAATTTCAAACAAATTTTCTTTCAAAGATCAGGAATTTTGTGCGTTTTGCAATCCGATTGTGCCACCGTTAATTTTGGAATTCTGCCACCCAAGTCTTCGATTTCACCTAATTTTGCTACAGAAAATAATTTTCGTGGCCAGGAATCTTTTTTTCTTTCTGAGAAATTTCTTGTGCTCATGCACATTTTTTTATTATATTTCTCATAAATTCTCTCATCAGTTAATTCGAAAATTGTTCGTTTTTCAAATAATTTCCAACGTGTCCGATCACTCAAATTCAATGTCTGCACAAAAAAAAAAACCGACATTGCTGCGGCCTACTAATGGTGCGAACTTCAAACGAAAATTCTTAGGCTGGCCATACATTATCCAATTTTCTTGTACAACTTTCCTTTAGGTTTGCCAAAACCATGCAATAGGAGGTCAAACCTAAACACTTTCAATCTGTATGCAGTCAGGCAGGCCCTTGCACTACATAGTCAAAGGAAAATCTAAATAAAATTAAATAAGAAAATTCTATAATGTATGGCCAGCTTGGGATAAGATTTTCAAAAGAAAATTCTTTCGGAATTCGACCAATGTATGTCAGGCCTAAAAGATACTAAAGGTTTGCATCAAGTGTGTGATGTTCTCTTAGGCTACATTAACACTAGCACCCTGAACTGATCCTGGGCACGGTTCAGCCCCTTGAGCCAGTTCATTTATGTAGTGTGGGTGCTCTAAATCAGTGCCTGAGACCACTTGGAACAGGTGGTCATGGGCACAGTTCACTTTACGATCCAGTGCAGTGTGGGTGCAAACCATGCCAAATTATGGTTTTCTCCATAGAGAACTGTGTAGTGAAACAGGGATTGTTTGTCTGGCTAGCATTGGAGTGTGCCCAGTAAGACTTGTAAATGTTCCCGGGAACATTTCCTTACAATCCAGTGTAAGTACAAACCAGTGGACCCTGGCATGGTTCTCTTCAAACAGTCACAGTGTGAGTGCACTCTTACACATGTCCATGTGAAAGCAGAATGATATTTAATTGAATTTGTTTTCCCTTTGCGTCATTGAAGCAGCTTTATACCTTAATAAACTATTCTATTATCACTTTGTACACAACACAATAGGTCCTACTGATTAAACCATTTAAAATAATCAGGTCTGAATGTGTGTTTCAAACAGAGATATCCTGCTGCCAACATTCCTTATTTCATGACCTGATCAGTTTTTCCATGGTATAAATTTCCTATTAACTGCTACAAACAAAATAGATTTTTTGTTGAATAACCATTGCATAAACAGCTGCAGTTCTGCAGAAATCAGCTGATCGATTTGTATGCATTATGTGTCATTACATTATTCTAAAGTCAAAATAGTAGCTATTGCTTCGATGGGCGCGGAGAAAGCTTTTGACTCCATGGAGTGGGAGTATCTTTGGGAGGTCCTGAGAAGGTTTGGATTTGGGCCTAGATTTTTGCAGTGGCTGGGTATGCTTTATAAATCCCTCGAGCAAGGACTCATACTAATGATGCGATTTCCGGTTATTTCCCCATTCAGCAAGGGACCCGCCAGGGGTGTCCTCTGTCACCCAGCTTGTTTGCTTTAGCGCAAGAAACCCTTGCCATATTGGTTCATAACTCCCGGCACATTTAAGGTCTCAGAGTTGGTTCTCTGGAGGAAAACTTTTTGCTTTATGCGGATGACACTCTGCTATATCTACATGAAGCAATTTCCTCCTTACAGGCAGCTCTTGAGGCCTTTAATGTCTTTGAGAATTTTTCAGGTGGTTGCATCAATTGGACTAACTCGGTCCGGTTTCCTGTGTACTCCCAGGCTAGGGAGAATGTGACTCGGAACCCCCCCCTGCTCTGGGTGGAGCAGTTTAAATATTTAGGGATTAGAGTCAGGCGAGATCTACGGTCCTTTCACCGACTTAATTTATACCCAATATATGTGCGACTTAACCACTTCACCCCCGGAAGGATTTCTCAGGTTAGGACCAGAGCACTTTTTGCGATTCGGCACTGCGTTGCTTTAACTGACAATTGTGCGGTCATGCGACGTTGTACCCAAACAAAATTTGCGTCCTTTTTTCCCCACAAATAGAGCTTCCTTTTGGTGGTATTTGATCACAGCTGCGTCATTTTCTGATTGCCGCTATAAACAAAGAAAGAGCAACAATTTTGCAAAAAAACAATATTTCTTACTTTTTGCTAAAATTAGAATCCCCAAAAAATATAAAAAAAACATTTTTTTTTTCATCGGTTTTGGCCGATTTATATTCTTCCTCATATTTTTGGTAAAAAAAATTGCAATCTGCGTTTGATTGGTTTGCGCAAAAGTTTACACTTTTACGGATGATGAGAATTCATTTCTGGGGTTTTTATTATTTTTTTTATTTTTTACTAGTAATGGCAGCGATCTGCAATTTTTAGCGGTACTGCGATATTGGGGCGGACATTTTTGACACTTTTTTGGGACCAATGACATTTATACAGCAATCAGAAATTTAAATGTCCACTGATTACTGTATAAATGTTATTGGCAGTGAAGGGATTAACCTGCAGAGAGCGATCTAGGGGTTAACTGTGTTCCCTGGGTGTGTTCTAACTGTGGGGGGGCTGGGCTACCATGGGCATGAGAGATCTAACTGATCCCAGTGACAGGGATCAGTAGATCTCTCATGCCCGCACTGAGAAAGCGGGGAACCACCGTGTTTACATCGGTGGTTCCCCGCTCTTTGGCTCTGGCAGCTCATCCGGAGTGTGTCGGGCACGAGAGTGCTCCGGCGCATGCTCGTCCCCTAGCTGCGCCTGCGCTAATCGCAGCCTTTTTACCGCGATTTGCGGGACGCGTCCACACGGCCACAGTAAATATACCGCGCTAGGCGTGGAAGCGGTTAAAGAACACTGCTCCAATTGGGCTAACCTGCCACTTAACTTCTTAAGACGTATAAATATACTAAAGATGATCTAGCTCCCTCAATTCAATTACATCTTTTTAGAAATTGTCCAGTATGGGTTCCCAATTTCTTTTTTAAAGAAATTGACAAGTGTATTGGCTCCTTCCTATGGCATGGATCTCCTCCTCGCTTAGCCAAATCAACTATTCAAGTCACTGTAAGTTGTGCTGGACTAGCACTACCAAATCTATGGTTATTATTGGGCAGCTATCTTGCTAACGGTTAGGTGATGGTTTGAGCAATCCAGAGCCAATGCTGCGGTCTGTTTAGAAGCCGCAATTCTGGGCTCCCTTATGGAACTCAGTAACTTAGTCTATAGAGGTTCTAAAGCTTATCTCTCCCTTCCCAATTCCACTAAGGTGATGCTCCGAGTCTGGACAGTCGCTAGGAGGAGCTTCATATATCCCAATCAGTAGTACCCTTACTAACCACTATGTATACCACTATATAGACTCCCTAGCTAGATGCACTTTCGCTATTTTCAATTGAGACATGCAGCCAAAGCACAGTTCCCTGCTGCTCCTAGTCTAAAGGACTCTATAGAAGAACTTCTGGCACAGGAAACTAGATAAACCCCTCTCCATTATATTTAGCGCTTTTTAGACCGGAATCTCCTAAAATGGATAGCCTCTGGAAACAATTTAGGGTGGATATCCCAAGCCTGGATAAGGAAACTTGGGAAGAGTGTTTTGAGGACCTCTCCAAAATAGTGACTACTCCTACTCCTACCAAACTACTCTTCTCCTGATAAATTGATACAAACCAAGTTCTTACATGGAATTTCTTACACGCCTCAGAGACTGCACAGGATATATCCACAGCATTCACTGAACTGCCCCCAATGCCAATCTTCTGATAGTACCTATGTTCATATGTTCTGGACTTGCCCTGAGCTGGTACGTTATTAGACAGAGATTTTTTACTTTATTAATACTCGATTACAGCTATGCCTTCCATTATCGACTGAATTAGCTTTATTGGGCATCCAGGGCGATGAACAGAGGCCTTGATACACCAAGAGCTTAACTTTGTTTTTACTGTATTGTGCCAAAAAAAGAAATACTTACCAAATGGACTTCCCCCGTCCCCTCCTACGTGGAGTCCTGGGAATCTTCTATTGATGCCGTATTACCCATGTATAAAATGACCTATACTAACATGCCCTCGAACATACGACAGGATCTGGCTCCCGTGGGCAGAGCAAACTTAATCCTGTGGCTAGATCCTTGGCTACACTGTCCTTGTCTTAGGTTCAAGAAGCTGGCTTTTGTGGACCCCCCCCCCCCCCGACTGCTGCACTCACAGTTTATATTTTAGCTCTTTGATGCTCACTGTTTCATATCCTGCCATTTCATTGTAACTGGAGGACATTGTTTCTTACCTACTGCTTCACTACCTGTTTGCATTGACACGTATTTCTTATTCAATGTACCATGCCATTTTTCAATAAAGACCAATTTTATTTGTTAAAGTCAAAACAGGATATTTTCTTAAAGAAACTGATACTTTTAGATTAAATATTAGGTAAAAATGTGTCCGTCCCAGATCAGGCAAGGTTAGCAATACTGTGTTGAAATGCAGGAGAGGAGTGCTGGAGTTTTTTGAAAGTGGGCAGTATTTGCAGAAGAGGAGTATGGAGTTTACAACAGTGAGCTTTATGCTGTAAGTGCAAGAGAGGAGTGCCGAAGTATATGACATTGGGCTGTATGTGAAAGAGAGGAGCGCCGAAGTGGAGGTGGGGAATGCTCAAGTGTATGGCAGTTGACAATAAATGCAGGAGAGGAGTGTGGGGAGGTGTAACAGTGGGTAATATGTGCAGGAGAGGGAGTGTGGTGAGTATGATAGTTGGCAGTGTATGCAGGAGAGGAATGCCAGAGTCTATGACAGGGAAGTGCGTGCAGAAGAGTCTGGGGGGTATAAGGGGGTCATTTGTACAGGAGAGGAGTGCTGGAGTATTTGACTGGATGATATGTGCAGAAGAGGAGTGCCGGATTCCATAACTGTGGAAAGTCTGTGCAGGTACTGGAGTTTGACTGGGCAGTATGTGTGGCAGAGGATTGCTAGAGTGTATGACACTAGGAAGTATATACAGCAAAGGGGTGCTGGAGTATATGGCAGTAAGCAATGTATGCAGAAGAATGTGGTGGAGCTCCAGTCACCCAACTCTGTGAAGTCCAGTGATTGCTCAGACCGTAACATTTTAATAAGTAAAAAGGTGAATGTTAGTGGAAGGGAACACATCTGTATATGATGCATGTGAACTGAGTCAAGAACGTCAGACACTGACCTTTTAAAAAAAAAAAAACACTCCTAGATGCGAACATGGCTAAACGCAGCAGGCAAAACGGACGGTGTAGACACCGGTTTCTAGCTGTCAAGATAAAATGTTCAGGGGAGGTTGAAAAGTGTCCCATGTACATGGAGCCTAAGGATAGCTCATTATTAATACAAGTCAGAAAGAGTGAAAGCCATGGTAAATATGCAGGCATCTCTAGAGCTAACATTAGTCGCACACAATCAAGTAAGGTTCCTTCATGCATTCCTTTAACTAAACCTATCACCAACCTCTGCAAATAAATTCCGGCATAAGCAAAGGTTTATTTGAGACACGATCACCTTGCCCATTCAGAACAAATTCACAGTGCCTCTGCAAAGCTCTACCCATGGCCTCCTTATACCACATTGCCAGTGTGTTCTCCTCTGCAGCCAGCTGCGAAACCCGACACTTTCCCTGCAATTGGGCTCAGGCCTAGCAGCCAGTATCTAGTCCAGGGGTGTCAAAATCAATTTCATTGTGGGACGCATCAGCATTATGGTTGCCCTCAAAGGGCCGGTTGTATCTGTAAGACTAGATGTCCAGAGGACGCCATTCCCCCTTGCATCAGATGTCAAGAGCCCCCCCCCATCAAATGTTGAGCATCCACCCCCATCCCTTACATCACAGTGCACCCCCCTACCTTGTGCTGTTGTTGGGAAGAACCGGGGAGCAGCTGGCGCAGGGTGTGGAGGAGGACCAGAGGAGGGCTGGAGTCAGCTGTCTGAGTCTGCTGAATGTTGAGACCAGGGGGTGCTGCGGAGAAGTGCAGGATCTGTTGGAGTTCTGTCGTCGTCTCTGCTGCCGACTACCGAGACAAGATGGGGGCACAGATGAGGAGGGTGCTGCAGGAGAGGTGCGAGGGCCACATAAAATGGTCTGGCGGGGCTGTGTTCGGCCCGTGGGCCTTGTGTTTGAAACATGTAATCTTGGCCCAATCGCCATCATATGACATGAAGGAGTCAGGGAGACAATTATTACAATATACAGGCAACAAAACGAGCGTCATTACAGTACTCAACCAATGAAAATAACAGTGATAACTGGAGCCTTAAGCCTCGTTCACACGGTGCGCCGGTCGTATGACCGCTCGTTGTACGATCATCCGACTGTTAGTACGCATGATTACAACAGCCGACGTACAACAGTCGTACAACAGAAGTTGTATGAGCAAGCTAGAAAACTTTGGTTGTTTGACCGTTGTATCGTGTGTATGGAGAAGTTGGTCCAACAAGTTGTACTGTGCAAAACACGCATGCTCAGAAGTCAGCAATGCACGAAAGTGTCAGTTCGTGTAAACCTACATTCCTAATTCACAAATCGCATGCACCTGAGCTTCCTCTTAAGGGCTCTTTCACACGAACGGATGGTTCGGGTCTGCCTGTCAGTTTTTCAGGCAGAACCGAACGGACGCTCCATTGTTCTCTATCACCCGATCCGCCAAATACAGATGGATGGAAACCCTATTTTCCATCCGCCTGGCAGATCGGATGAACACGGACAGATGGTCCGTGTTCATCCGATCCTCCATAGAGGAGAATGGTGCTGTGACAGGACTGTCCTGTCATCCGCTGGCTCAGCGGGGTTAAATGGATGGATCCCCGCTGAGCTGCAGAGCCCGTCAAAACAGGCTCCGCTCGTGTGAAAGGGGCCTTCTACGTTCATAACACGTCACTACGTTCAGCTTGGTTGTACGATCGCTTAGTGCATGTCAGTACGCAAGATACATCAGCCAACATACGATTTGGTCTATTCAGTCGTACTACCGTCGCACCGTGTGTACGAGGCTTTAGGTGCCAGATGTGTATCCCCGTCCACCCCCCCCTCTAACCTTACTTTTACCTTTACAGGGTGGGCCATTTATATGGATACACCTTAATAAAATGGGAATGGTTGGTGATATTAACTTCCTGAAGGTGGCACATTAGTATATGTGAGGGGGGAAACTTTTCAAGATGGGTGGTGACCACGGTGGCCATTTTGAAGTCGGCCATTTTGAATCCAACTTTTGTTTTTTCAATAGGAAGAGGGTCATGTGACACATCAAACTTATTGGGAATTTCACAAGAAAAACAATGGTTTTAACGTAACTTTATTCTTTCATGAGTTATTTACAAGTTTCTGACCACTTATAAAATGTGTTCAATGTGCTGCCCATTGTGTTGGATTGTCAATGCAACCCTCTTCTCCCACTCTTCACACACTGATAGCAACACCGCAGGAGAAATGCTAGCACAGGCTTCCAGTATCCATAGTTTCAGGTGCTGCACATCACGTATCTTCACTGCATATGGTTTTTTCATGGTTTTTATGGTCAGTAAAAACTAATACCAGGTGAGCTGCTCCTTCCAGGAGGTACCGCCATTCCTCCAAAGCCGACTTGATGGCCAGCAATTGCCTATCACCGACACCATAGTTCCAGCAAGATGGTGCACCACCACATTATGGGTGTCAGGTCCGAGCATTCCTAGATGAACCGTTTCCTGGAAAGTGGATTGGTCATCGTGGGCCAGTTGAATGGCCCCCAAGGTCTCCCGATCTGACCCCGTTAGACTTTTATCTTTGGGGTCATCTGAAGGCAATTGTCTATGCTGTGAAGATATGAGATGTGCAGCACCTGAAACTACGGATACTGGAAGCCTGTGCTAGCATTTCTCCTGCGGTGTTGCTATCAGTGTGTGAAGAGTGGGAGAAGAGGGTTGCATTGACAATCCAACACAATGGGCAGCACATTTAACACATTTTATAAGTGGTCAGAAACTTGTAAATAACTCACGAAAGAATAAAGTTACGTTAAAACCAAGCACACCATTGTTTTTCTTGTGAAATTCCCAATATGTTTAAAGTGTCACATGACCCTCTTCCTATTGAAAAAACAAAAGTTGGATTCAAAATGGCCGACTTCAAAATGGTCACCACCCATCTTGAAAAGTTCCCCCCCTCACATATACTAATATGCCACAAACAGGAAGTTAATATCACCAACCATTCCCATTTTATTAAGGTGTATCCATATAAATGGCCCACCCTGTACTTCACCCTCCTGGGTCATCTTTCTCTAGGCACACACATCCCTGCTGACTAGATTGAGATACTAGAGAAGGGGAAAGCTCCTGCTCCTTTTCTGTCTCTTCTGTCCAGCAGTTACTTGTCGTTTCAGCCACAATGTAACTGAATTATTACCACAGTTGCCCAGTGGCCATGGGAATCCCAGCACCCTGCAGTAATCGCTAAACAAGCCATAGATGTGGATGATGGCTTTTTCCTCTGCCCTAATTGGACCCTTGTCTGAAATCTGAGGTGAAATAATATTTTTATCTGAACTGCCTTTAACAGTAACCTGTACTTGAAAAATATGTAGACGGCCATTGCAAACAGTTTTGCTCTTTGTACATGACTGCTCAGGTCTGTGTCTCTCTGGTGTGTAAAATCCCATAGCAACACTTTACAACAAAAAATGCGATTGTTGCTATCATTGTATTTTATGATTTTCAGTATTTTAAGAAGTTATTTGCTGTTTTAGTATACCATTGAAAGGTTTTATTTTGCAATCCCGGCTTTATTGTCTTTGTCATAGACAGCAGGAGACTGCCCTGATAGTTTATTAACTTGAACTTCAATACATAATTTTTATAGTGCAGTTATGTTGTTTCATGAAATAAAATGACATATTTTTTTTAAGGAACAAAAAATGTCAGTTACAAGAAAATGCACTGCTGGCATCTCATCGGTAACATAAAAACAGTTTATGTGACATATAATTGATGTCAAATACATCAAATAGATATGGAATGGATTTGAGATGGCCAAATATGGTATCAAAAATATATAGCAAAATAATTTTTGATATTCAAACTTGCCCTTGTTATTGGCATGTTTTTTAACAGTCCTGGGTAATAACATGAAAAAGGAGAAAGAAGAAAAACTAGAATAAACAATAAACTGTCAAGTGCCTACATCTCTACATGCTTAATCTCCTTACCCCACTCATCATTCCAGGGTGGGCTACACACTTTCCCTCTTAGCCAGAGGCTTCTCCTCTTTGAAGGGAACTGTATATGTAGGAGGTTGATGCAGATCACAAGTGGTAGATCAGATGATTATGACAAATGAAACTAGCAAATGATGGAGTGGGGGGGAAATATTCCCAGATTTGCTCATATTTATGTCAGTTTCTTTAATAGACTTGCTTAAAGTGGAAGGTTAGCCTAAAAGTAAAATCTCTAAATATACTGGCCGCCACAATCTAAGACAAACCTACCTAGCCTAGTAAAGCAAAAAACGCTGTATATGCCTTTTCTGAAGCCGCTCCAGTCTGGTCTCCAGCGGGGGAAGCTCTGTGCAAGAGATAGCCAACAACGGCTGGGAAATGCCAGGGAAGTGGCGTCACTCATAGACTTACTATGGGCTTCTGTTGTCGGCTGCCTCTTCTGCACCCGCCTCCACAGAGAAGCTGCTGCTGACAGCTCAGCGTGGAACCGGAGCGGCTTCAGAAAAGGTGTATATATAGCGATTTTTGCTTTACAGGGCTGGATAGATTAGTCTTAGATTATGGCTGCAAGTAGATTTAGAAATTTTAGTTACATGCTGAACTACTTTTAATACAAGAAATGAATCCTGCCTCAGACAACGTTCTGCAGTAGCCCTTAACCCAAAATTTGTAACTTCCATTTCAGGTACTGCTCGTAACATGACAATGTAATTTACAGGTGATTTTAATACTGGAATTATTTTTAAGATGATAAATTGGTCATTATTTGTGATTCAGTTACTGTACCTTGAAAAAGTATTCATACCCCTTGAAATTTTCCACATTTACAAAAACGTAAATGTATTTTATTGGGATTTTGTGTGATTGACCAACACAAAGTGGCACATAATTGTGAAGTGGAAGGAAAATGATAAATGGTTTTCCAAATATTTTTACAAATATCTGAAAAGTGTGGCGTGCATTTGTATTCAGCCCCCTTTACTCTGATACCCCTAACTAAAATCTAGTGGAACCAATTGCCTTCAGAAGTCGCCTAATTAGTAAATAGAGTACATCTGTGTGTAATTTAGTCTCAGTGTAAATATAGCTGTCCTCTGAAGCCCCCAGAGGTTTGTTAGAGAACCTTAGTGAACAAACCGCATCATGAAGGCCAAGGATCGCACCAGACAGGTCAGAGATAAAGTTGCAGAGAAGTTTAAAGCAAGGTTAGGTTATAAAAAAAAGTATCCCATGCTTTGAACATCTTACTGAACACTGTTCAATTCATCATCTGAAAATGGAAAGCGTATGGCACAACTGCAAAACTACCAAGACATGGCCGTCCACCTAAACTGACAGGCCGGGCAAGTTGAGCATTCATCAGAGAAGCAGCCAAGAGGCCCATGGTAACTGGAGGAGCTGCAGAGATCCACAGCTCAGTTGGGAAAATCTGTCCACAGGACAACGAATAGTCATGCACTCCACAAATCTGGTCTTTATGTGAAAGTGCCAAGAAGAAAGCCATAAGAAGTCCCGTTTGCAGTTTGCGAGAAGTCACGTGGGAGACACAGCAAACGTGGAAGAAGGTTCTCTGGTCAGATGAGACCAAAGTTGAACTTATTGGCCTAAAAATAAAACGCTATGTGTGGCATAAAACTAACACTGCACATCACCCTGAACACACCATCCCTACTGTGAAACATGGTGGTGGCAGCATCATGTTATGGGGATGCTTTTCTTCAGCAGGGACAGGGAAGCTGGTCAGAGTTGATGGGACGCTGGATAGAGCCAAATACAAGGCAATCTTAGAAGAAAACCTGTTAGAGTCTGCAAAAGACTTGAGACTGGGGTGGAGGTTCACCTTCCAGCAGGACAACCACCCTAAACATACAGCCAGAGCTACAATGGAATGGTTTAGATCAAAGCATATTCATGCGTTAGAATGGCCCAGTCAAAGTCCAGACCTAAATCCAATTGAGAATCTGTGGCAAGACTTGAAAATTGCTTATCACAGATGCCCTCCATCCAATATGACAGAGCTTGAGATATTTTGCAAAGAAGAATGGGCAAAAATATCATTCTCTAGATGTGCAAAGCTGGTAGAGACATCCCCAAAAAGACTTGCAGCTGTAATTGCAGTGAAAGGGGGTTCTACAAAGTATTGACTCGGGGGGCTGAATACAAATGCACCCCACACTTTTCACATATTTATTTGTAAACAATGTTGAAAACCATTTATCATTTTCCTTCCACTTCACAATTCTGTGCCACTTTGTGTTGGTCTATCACATAAAATCCCAATAAAATACATTTACGTTTTTGGTTGTAATATGACAAAATGTGGAAAATTGCAAGGGGTATGAATACTTTTATGAGGCACTGTATATTTTGGTATTGGTAGGTCTGCATTAGCAGAGGACAAACTAAATAGGAATAAACATTATTTTTGCTATACTTTTACTGTTTAGCAACTGAAAATATTAAATCTACTATAACATACACTTTTTTACTACTGGCCGATTTAGCAAAGTATTTGTCTGGTATCATTCACATGCATGGCAGAGACGCTTCCCACAGGAGTCAGATAACCTACCCGCTATGTGTGCGGACTGTGAGCAATACTTGGAGCACCTGCAGGAAACTTCCAAATGCCGGGAGGACAGACTCTTCTGAGAATCATTTACACAGCAATCAGGACTCTGTCTGGGATTAGGTGGAACTGGGAGTGGTTTACAGCAAGGGGTGGGTAGTTTCTTATAAATGCAGAGTAACTACCCAGCATTTTCTGATGGGAGAAGTCACCTGCCACTGACAGTCTGGCAGACATAAAAATACTTTGGAAACTTGGCAATAGGATGACTAGCACATAGTCAAGGCTCATTTTTTTATTAGTTTCTGTTTTTCATGGTAATCCCTGCAATTTCTGAAACACTTTAACTCACGATGAACTTCTTTACCATGTGCATTTAAGGTGCCATCTGTCACATTAATAGTTTTTAAGGCACTAATAGTCTACCTCCTGCCTTAGAAAATAAACCATTTCAACGTTGTGTTTTGTACAGCCAAAAATATTTTGTATTACTCTGTTAAAGCGGAGTTCCACTAGTTTTTCGAGTTTATTAAAAGTCAGCAGCTACAAAAAGTGTAGCTGCTGACTTTTAATAAACAGTAACTTACCTGTCTCCCGGTCCAGCGACGGCTGCGCCCAAAGCCTCGCTCGTCTCCCCCTTCCTCCCTGCGGCGCCGGCATTGCAGGTGTGCGCATTGCCAGTGGCCAGGCAATCTTCTGGGACCTGTGACTTGTCCCAGAAGATTGCCAGGAGGGAGGGGCCACCTAGGAGGAGAGGAGTCGTTGCCTAGGCGGCCCAGAAGAGGAAGAGGGACAGGAAGTCCCTCTGAAAATAGGGTATTCACTTCCCCCCCCCAAAAAAATGACATGCCAAATGTGGCATGTAAGGGGGCGGGGAATGCTTAAAGCGGAAGTTACACTTTTGGGTGGAACTCCGCTTTAAGTGGAAAATGGTTTCGCCTTTGATCCCTCAGTATTTGTAAAGTAAAAAAAATAAAACTTCTCCGCATATTTTGTGGCCAGGCTTGTTCATCCTTCTCAGAAACATGGATGACCCTGTAATAGTCTGGTAAAATCAAAACTTGACTTTAGGTCTACTG
>BLSH010461791.1:717553-735968 GCA_018402905.1 Glandirana rugosa | reverse complement strand
CGGTAAGTACAGATTTGGCGACCACTTTTACAGGTTTAAACCCTGACAGGCTGACCCCCCACCCCTTCAACCTCTGCAGCAATGCTGGTAGCACTCATACGTCTATTTCACAAAGACAACCTCTGGATCTGATGTTGAGCATGTGCACTCAACTTCTTTGGTAGACCATGGTGAGGCCTGTTCTGAGTGGAACCTGTCCTGTTAAACCGCTGTATGGTTTTGGCCACCATGCTGCAACTAAGTTTCAGGGTCTTGGCAATCTTATAGCCTAGGCATCTTTATGTAGAGCAACAATTCTTTTTTTCAGATCCTCAGAGTTCTTTGCCATGAGGTGCCATGTTGAACTTCCAGTGACCAGTATGAGCGAGTGAGAATGATAGCACCAAATTTAACACACCTGCTCTCCATTCACACCTGTGACCTTGTAACACTAACGAGTCACATCACACCGGGGAGGGAAAATGGCTAATTGGGCCAAATTTGGACATTTTCACCAGCGGTTTAGACATGAATGGCTGTGTGTTGAGTTATTTTGAGGGAACAGCAAGTTTACAATGTTATACAAGCTGTACACTCACTACTTTACATTGTAGCAAAGTGTCATTGCTGCAGTGTTGTCACATGAAAAGATAGAATAAAATATTTACAAAAAATGTGAGCGGTGTACTCACTTTTCTGAGATACTGTATATATGTTTGGTTTTTTTTACCACTTTACACTTCTCTTTTAAGACACGGTTCACCTTTACCAAAAAAAAAAAGATAAGGGTCATCTGTGTTGCTAAGAGAAGCCTACTGTTCACCTTCACAGGAGCTAACTCTTCATCTCAAACCCCCTCACGTGCGCTTTCTCTCCCCTTATGCAGTAACTCTCAGCTCACGTTTGAGAGTTCACTCCTGTGATGGTGAAGGTGAACAGTAACAGCTAGATGTCTCTTGACAACATCCTAGAAGTTTTCCAGTCAGGCTCCATGAGGTATGTAAATGGCCTACACCTATAGCAAGGCCATTATTCCAGTTTAGTCAAAGCTGCACAGTTTACAGTTGGGAAAATAATTAT
The DNA here is from genome assembly GCA_018402905.1 of Glandirana rugosa. NCBI lineage: Eukaryota > Metazoa > Chordata > Amphibia > Anura > Ranidae > Glandirana > Glandirana rugosa. The sequence goes on along the minus strand of BLSH010461791.1, from coordinate 734,909 downwards.
TTGATCCCCTGCAGATGTTGCAAGTTTGCCCGCTTACAAAGAAAATTGAGTTGCTGTTCAGCGAGTAAAATAAGTGTTTGATCCCCAAGCAAAACATGACTTAGTACTTGGTGGGGACACCCTTGTTGACAAGCACAGAGGAAAGACGTTTCTTGTAGTTGGTTACCAGGTTTGCACAATTTTGGTCTCATCTGACCATAGCACTTTCTTCTAATCCTTCTCTGAATCATTTAGATGTTCTTCGGCAAACTTCAGACAGACCTGTACCTTCTTGAGGAGGGGGACCTTTCGTACGCTGGTCTCAACTGCCTTGAGATCATTCGCAAACTCCTCCCATGTAGTTCTGGGTTGATACCTCACTTTTCTCATGCTCACCCTTACTACATGAGGCAAAATCTTCCATGGAGCTCCAGACCGAGGGCGATTTGATGATTATTTTGTATTTCTTCCATTTGCGAATAATCGCTCCAACAGTTGTCTCCTTCTCACCAAACTTCTTGCTGATGCTCTTGTATCGCATTCCAGCCCTGTGCAGGTCTACAATCTTGTCCCTGATGTCCTTTGAGCCCAGGTTCCCACTTATGCGATGTCAGACATCGCATGTGATTTGCACCCGCACTGTCGGTGCCGATCACATGCGATGTCTGAGCAATGTGAGTTCAGCCATACAGTTGTATGGCTGAACTCGTATTGGATTCGCACAGAAAAAGGTGCAGGGACTGTTTTTTCCTTGCACTGGAATCGGATCACATGGGTGTTCTCACTAATGCGATCTGATTCCTGTCCGAATCCACAATACGCACTGCGATCTGTGAACTGATCTGGGGTGTCATTAACATTGTATTGACACCCGCATCAGTTCGCAGAGGGCAGTGTGAACAAGTTGTCGTTAGAAGCACCTTCTTAAATTGTCAGGACTAATCTGTGTACCACATGAATACATACTGTAGCCAGTTTGTGGGAACCAGAATTATTGTTGGTTGGTAGGGGATCAAATACTTCTTTTACTCACTGAACTACAACTCAATTTATAACATTTGTATCATGTGTTTTTCTGGATTTTTGGTTGATATTCTGTCTCTATCATTTAAAATACACCTATGATAAAAATTATCTTTATTTTCTTTGTAAGTGGGCAAACTTACAAAATCTGCAGGGGATCAAATAATTATTTCCCCCACTGTATCTGCATAGCCTATTATTTTCGTAAAAGAGAATGAACTCTTTAAGCAGGTTGCAGTAAAAACGCAGCTGAACTGCTTGTTCAGTGGACATCCAGGCACGGAGCTGCGTTCTTCATATGTTTTGGCTGGCAGGTTATGAGTTAATCAACCCAGGAAAATCAATTATTATAAAGTAAGCTGTGGGTGAAGCCTGAAATCATTCATTCATCTATCATTATATATCACAGCAGCTGGAGCAACCCAGAGTTCTCAAGCTGTCTGCGCTTTTATAATAGCAGGGAAGGCATTGCTATTTGCTCTGCTCCTAAACCACCTGTTATAGTGCATTTTCCCCCCTCTCAAAAGGAAATATTACAAAACAAGCTCATAAGTAGATGACTATACTTGGATTTAACTTATTTTGATTATGGTTGTATTATAAATAAAAATCTTGTAAGGGAAATTCCTAGAAATTGCATTCATGGGGGGGGGGCACAGTCTAAAAACTCGGAGGGGTGGCCATTTCTTACATGTCCAACAAACCGCTGCACCCCCTACCAGCTGAAAAAGGAGGAACGTTTGTCTATGGAGAGAAATAACTTGGGATAAGCCAGAGAGAGAAGGACAAAACTTCCTGAAAGGATGATTTCTTACAGTAGTGAGCCCTGTGTCTGAGGATTACTCTGAGAAATAGAAGAAAATGTAAACTGGCAGGGCATTATCATGTTGTAACAAACTCTTTAGGGGATAGGAGGAGATAGAGAAAAGCTAAGCTGAAAAGTCATTTTGCAAACTTGCTAGTTTTTTGCTGGATATACTGTGTTAAAGGAACTGAAGTGATGTCAGTGCTGCTCTCAGTGCAAAGTATCACTGTGGTGATACCCTTTCAGAGGGCAGGTTAATAACGCCATGCATTCATAGTATGTCCTCAATTTTCTGGACTGAATAACTCTGGGTGGACCTCAAATACTGAGAACATCTTGAGGTGGGAGTAGGAAAGAATTGCAATTTGTGTTTTCTTGGACGTGAAAAAATATAGCTCAGAGTAGGGTTTTAAAATGGTTCTAAAGGCTCTGTGCAGCATCCCCCCCCCCCAATCCTTAGCTGAGCCCCATCGTGATCCAGCGATGTGCACGAGAGCCTCGGCTCTCCGGGGACTCTCCCTCCTCATTGGCTGAGACCAATAGGAAGAGAGCGGGGGTGGGGCCATGCTTCGGCTCTGTGTGTGAATGGATACGCAAAGCAGGGGCCAGGAGCGCTAGCGGGGGACCTGAGAAGAGGAGGATTGGGCCTGCTCTGTGCAAATCCACTGCACAGAGCAGGTAAGTATAACATGTTTGCTTTTTGTTTTCTTTTTAAAAAACCCTGCCTTTATTATCACTTTATACAAGATTTCACAAAATTCTTTCTGCAGTTCTTAAAGTACCACGGTGGCTAGGCTATTAACATTCAAATATTTACAATGACAAAACTTTAAGGGCTCATGCTTACTGACACGTTTGGGTATACAGTGCAAGAATTCATTATATTTCTATGTTACCGGCATCGGCATTCAGCTGTGGCTGTAACTGCTCATCTGAGTGCTTAGACGCACACTGGGGCAGATGAAGCACACTGGGTGCTGAATTATTGTGCTATAGGCCTGAATGGGTCCATATGCACGGGCAGGGCTTGACAAATTTGCTTTGAATCTAGGAGCCAGCTAAAAAAGTTAGGAGCCAGTTTTTTTTTTTAGCGTAGTGTGGGGTTGTCAGTGGCCGGGGTAAGGCAAGTAATTTGCGCCCCCCCCCCCTAACCCTAACTTAGTCACAGCAGAGCAGCCAGTTAATAACTCCAATGTAACACCGTTATATCAGAGTTATAGGCTAGCCAGAAATAGTGACACTAAAAACCTGTTATAGGGGGAAACTCCTTATCATGCCTCGTGCATCGTGACTGCAGCATGTAAAACGCCCTCATCTGCTGCCTAATGGAGTTTAAGGGTGGCTGTTGATGGGTGGCAAAAGCATGTCTCTACTGCACATTTTTACCACCCAACTGCACATCTAAATGAAGCCTTAGTGACACTTTAAATAAAATACAAAAAAGGTGAAAGAAGTATTCCAGTGCTGCTGACCTTCTGCTACCTCTTTGCAGCCACTTCCTACCTACATGTGTGTGTCCATTACAGTGACTATTTATTGCTCTGGTGGGTTACGTTGTTTCTCCGTTCGTCCACAGACTTGCTAATATATGTGACATAAATATTTTACTAAACATTTATGTGCTTGTTCTAGTCGAGTGTTTCTCAACTGGGGTGATGTGAGGATTCCTTAGGAGTTCCGTGGCAACAGCCTGATCTGATTGATCCTCTGTTAACGCCTATGTACATTTTGGTGGGGGGGGGGGATTAGGTGGGGTTGCGCTAGGAGGGGAACACTCAAAGTGTGCGTGCTCTGGTGCAAGCAAGCTCTCAGACTGGTGTTCCCCCAGGATTGTTTGAGGTTCTGCAGGGTGCCTTGGTTGAAAAACACGGTTCTAGTCAATTCCATGTCAGACCTTTTTAACGCAGACACATCATTTAACCTAATGGTGCTTTTTTTTTCTATGTTACTTTTTCATAATTAGTGTTTCAAAATAACCAATGAAATAATCCGAAGGATATTTAGAATGTTCAGTGTTATATAAACTTTGTCAATTAAATAGTGCATTTAAAGTGGAACTTCCACTTTAAGCGAAGGTGAGTCCTGACATACCACTACTGGCATGTCATTTTTTTTTTGGGGGGGGGGGGGGCGGACCGGAGACCCTGTTTACCCAGGGTCCCAGATCCACTTCCTCTCCTAGAGCCGCAGCTCCGGAAGGAAGTTCACCTCTCGGCGATCTTCTGGGACACATCACAGGTCCCAGAAGATACGCCAGCCATTCACAAGGCGCAGCCCAACTCGCGCCCGGCTTTGAAGCCAAAACCGGGTGTCCACACTTGTGATGCCTGCACCACCGAGGGGAGGGGGAGAAGAGCTGGAGCGAGGGACAGGTGAGTGTTCGATTGTTAAAAGTCAGCAGCTACACTTTTTGTAACTGGGTGGAACTCTGCTTTAACTTGGATCTCTGCATCAGAGCAAAAAGAGTGGCATTTCAAAAGAAATGAGTGACAATTTGATTTGGGTCCAAATGAGGGACAGTTGTGAACTATGAAGTCAGTATCCATGGGCTTCAAACTTGGAAGCATGTCAAATGCAGTTTGCTTTCAGGGAAGATGACTTGCCTTTAAGACGATGATACTGAGCTGCTTTTATTTGTGTTTGAATTCATGTTGACTATAGGGTTGCCACCTCATCCCTTTAAACCCGGACACATATGAATTACACAGGTTCTGAGGCTAATTTAATGCAGATAAGGCACCAAGTGAGTTTAAATACCACCTTAATCTGCCACAGAACCTGTGTAATTAATATGTGTTCAGTTTTAAAGGGATGAGGTGGCAACTTTAGTTGACTTGTATAGGTGGGGGAAAGCAGTTCACACACCCATCCCACGTACACCAGCCCTAAAGCTACATGGACATCTATAATTTGAGTGTGGTGTGCTGTGAAAATAGAACCCTGCTTGCTGTATCTTTGGTGCAGTTTCTAGAGTAAGGTTGTATCCAAAATTGTAGAGTTGCCATGAGAGCAAAGGGTGAGGGGAAATCCTACATTCAGGACACAAGTTTCACTTTTGGGGATGATTTCCTGCTCACTTTTCAGTTGCATCTTCAAGACCAGAAGTAAATGGAACAGGGGCTCTGCCTCAGAGAGTTTTCCACAAAGGGGGTGGCGTTTTCTAAAATTGGGTTTGTGTGGCCAGTTTAAGGCCTCATACACACGGACGTTTTTAGACGCCGGCATTTTCTGGCGTTTTTTGCAGCTCTCCATGTTAGTCAATGGCCCCATAAAAACGTTGGCGTTTTTGAGCTGTAGATGACGTCGGCGTTAGTGAGCTGAAAGTAGAACCTACAGCCATCGCGTTCTGAGGCTGTAATGTTTTGGCATTTTTTGACGCAGATGCCACAAAACGCCAACTAACGCCAACAAACGCCAGCTACTATTGTACCGGCGTTTTCTGGCGTTTTTTGACGCCAACGTTTTTAGGTTGAAAAATAGCAAAGGGATGATTTTTTTAAAAAAACGCCTATAGACGCCGACGCTCACAAACGCCGATGCATAACGCCGAAAAACGCCGTTTTTTTTTTTCTTTGACGTCGGGCCCGACGTTTTGTTTATTTTTAAAGATACGCCAGTGTGTATGAGGCCTTATAGTGTTTAACAGAGTTGTCCTAATTAATATGGTAATCAATATTGTTTATATTATTATGGATCTGTATGACATGTTTTTGGGGTTGGATTGCCATAGTGTAATGATGAGTTAAAATGTCACACATGGATTTCTAAAATAATCCTTGTATTAATTGGCTTCTTCATATGCTATAAATGAACAAAACACTGTGCTCTGTTTTCACTTAAGTCAAACCTTGCGCTACATACGTCGATCTACTGAAGATTGTACTCACTGCCAGAATGCATAACCTCTTTAATATACATTTTATGTAGAACAAGATCTACTAATGTATTTGATTTATTGCATTTGCAGGAATATACTGTTCTGTATAGAGAGTATTAATATAACATTCTGAGTTAAAAGTCCCCAATGGCTTATATAAAACAGCTGCCGACAGCATTCACAAATACAAGTTTCAGCTTTCTGGAAAATGAGAACAGAATGTACTTGACATGCATTTAAGATGTGAGGAGGATGAGGGATAAAGACCAGGATGAAAGGAGAGTGAGGGCAAATTTTGAAGGATGAAAACACAGGTGCCAACCAGCGAGTTTTCAGGTCCAGCCTGACTTAAACCTACAAGGGAGGCGGCTGTGGAAGTGTGATCTTACTGCCCTCCACCACACCTGAAAGCTGCACAGGCAGATGCTGCTAGTGCTCTTTATCTTAGGGGAAACACAAGCAAATTGTTTTCTTTCTTGCCCACTGAGGGACACTGAAATTCAGATACGGTTGGGTTATACTGCTGTCTATAAACAGTTTCTGCCAAACAGAAAAAATTGTAAGTCAACACCCTTAGGCCTCATACACACGAACGTTTTTTGACGCCGGCGTTTTCTGGCATTTTTTTGCAGCTCTCCATGTTAGTCAATGGCCCCATAAAAACGCAGACGTTTTTGAGCTGTAGATGGCGTCGGCGTTAGTGAGCTGAAACTAGAACCTACGGCCAGTGCGTTCTGAGGCTGTAACGTTTTGGAATTTTTTTACGCTGAAGCTACAAAACGCCAACTAATATTGTACCGGCGTTAACCGCCGTTTTTTGACGCCGACGTTTTTAGGTTGAAAAATAGTAGAGGAATGATTTTTTTTTTTTTAAAAAGGCCTATTGACGCCAACACTCACTAACGCCAATGCATAACGCCAAAAAACGCCAATTTTTTTTCCTTGACGTCGGACCCGACGTTTTGTTTATTTTTTAAGAAACGTCCGTGTGTATGAGGCCTTATAGTCCCTCCTCTGCTCAGCATGTCTCTAACTACTTTTTGCTAGCCTGTTTTTCATTGTGGATTTTTTCCTCCATGACTTAACCACTTGCCAACCGTCAATCGGCAATTGACGGCGGCAAAGTGGCTCTGTAACGCGGATCGCTGTCATATGACGGCGGCGCGCGCGCGCTCACTGTGTTCAAGGAGGGCCAGGGAGCGGGTGCGGCGGCTTCGATTGCCGCCGGCTACCCGCGATGGCCCCCCCGGAGTGAAGGAACGGAGGTCCGTGTAAGTAAACACGGACCTCCGTTCTGTGAAGGGGGAAGGGCTGTGATCACAGCCTTCCTGTACATGAAGGCTGTGACCACTTCCCTTCCCCCAGATAGTGCAGTCCCCCTACAGTTAGAACACGCCCAGGGAACATAGTTAACCCTTAGAGCGCCCCCTGCAGGTTAACCCCTTCACTGCCAATGGCATTTACACAGTAATCAGTGCATTTTTATAGCACCGATCGCTGTATAAATGCCAATGGTCCCAAAAAAGTGTCAAAATGCTCCGACATGTCCGCTGAAATATCGCAGTACCGCTAAAAATCGTAGATCGCCGCCATTAATAGTAAAAAATAAAAAAAAATAAAAACCCCAAAAATGAATTCTCATCATCCGTAAACGCGACCACTTTTGCGCAAACCAATCAATAAACGCCGATTGCGATTTTTTTTATCGCAAATATGAGGAAGAATATAAATCGGCCAAAAACGGTGAAAAAAAATGTTTTTTTATATTTTTTTTTTGGATTTGTATTTTAGCAAAAAGTAAGAAATTTGTTTTTTTTTGCAAAATTGTCGCTCTTCTTTTGTTTATAGCGGTGATCCGAAATGACGCAGACGGGATCAAATACCACTAAAAGAAAGCTCTATTTGTGGGAAAAAAAGGACTCAAATTTCGTTTGGGTACAACGTCGCACGACCGCACAATTTTCAGTTAAAGCGACGCAGTGCCGAATCGCAAAAAGGGCTCCGGTCCTAAAGCTGGAAATCCTTCCGGTCCTTAAGTGGTTAATCAAGATTCTTTGCTACATTGCTGCTTGCGCTGGTCTTTATATAGCAGCTGTTCAGAACAGCATTTCCTCATCCTAGATTTAAATCCCATCTCCAGACCCTGTTGCAGGTGTCTGCACGTTCTTGCACATTTACTTGGTACCCTTTGAAGGTACTGACATTTGCAGTCTAGAACCTGAGACCTTTTCTTATAGGGTTGTCGTAGTCCAAGTCTCAGATCTATCAGGTGAAGCAGAGTCTTCTTCTATGTCCAAAGAAAGCTCTGTGTCCACTTAAGAATTTTTGTCTGTATGTGCCCAGTTATTGGGGCAGAGGCTATAAGCGCACTCTAACACTTTCCCCTGTCAAATTTATCTCTGACGTCCGTGAACTCCCAGATTGGGCTGGATCCTTGGTCCCTGTCACCATCTCTGACTCAGATTCCAGTAGTATATCTCTAAAGAGGCTGTTTACACCTCATTAGCACCCTACTGCTTCCAGTTAGGCATACTTAGTAGGATTGTACTCTTGAGTGCTCCTCTGGTCAAAGGGTTCACTTCACAATACTTATAAGCTTTTGCATGGTGTTGATTGTAACATGGTTTGGATATCTAGTTTGGCAAGATTGGTTGTTTGGTGAGGGAACTCCTTTTTATCACGGACATTTCCTTCCCTTGATCCTAAGGCCTCATGCCCACAGGACGTTTTTTGACTGTTTTACAGCAGCTGTTTTTAGCTGCAGATGTTTTTTTTCTACAGCCAATAAACTCTCCATCATGTTATCTTATGTGTTATCAACTGTTTTTAGCAGTGACGTTTTTGAGCTGTAAAAAAAAACACAAGACCAGTGGGTTCTGAGAGACATTTTTCAGCTGTAAAAATGTTCAAACGCACAAAAACGCAGCCAGACGTCGATCCCCAACTTTTGTGGACGTTTTAGATAATTGAGGAAAAAAAAAAAACGCTGGCCCTTGAAAAACACAAAAAAAACATGCAAAAGCGCCGGTAATATAACGCTACTAACAGCTAAAAAAAAACCACTGATAAGCTACTTACGTTTTTTGAACGTTTCTTTTTAAACGTCCTGTGTGCATGAAGCCTAAGGGTTGAGAGTTCAAAGCTTTGGGCCTTCCTGTGTACATCGGGTGGTCTTTTCTTTCAGGACCTGTTCTCCGGTGGGCATGCTCCAGTGTTTTTTTTTTTTTTTTCTGTTTGCCACATCATGTTGTGGCCCTATTTCTTCTTCCACTGCTTTGGTTGGTTTTTGGTTTCACAGCCTCTCAATAAATTAGGCTTGGTGTTCCTGTTTCCACTGAAGCTTCACCTGTTGGTTGGTGTGCCTTCTGTCACTTTAACCACTTCAGCTCCGGAAGGTTTTACCCACTTCCTGACCAGGCCATTTTTTGCGATACTGCACTGCGTTGCTTTAGCTGACAATTGTGTGGTCGTTCGACGTTGAACCCAAATAAAATTGATGCCTTTTTTCCCCCACAAATAGAGCTTTCTTTTGGTGTTATTTGATCACCTCTGCTGATTTTTTTTCTCGATATAAACAAGACAGACTATTTTGAAAAAAAAAAAAAAAGATTTTATACTTTCTGCTATAAAACATTCTCAATAAGAAAATCTAATTTCTTCATCAATTTAGGCCAATTTGTATTCTGCTACACTTTGGTCAAAAAAATCCCAAAAAGCGTATATTTTTTGGTTTGCGCAAAAGTTATAGTGTCTACAAACTGTGGGATACATTTGGGGATTTTTTTTATCAGTCAGTTAGCCAACCAGGAGAGAGAGGGCGCGGGGCCAGACCACAGCTCCATGTCTGAATGGATACACAGAGCTGCAGCTCGGCTCTGGTGCCCCCACAGCAAGCTGCTTGACAGGAGGGAGGGGCCAGGAGTACAGAAGAGGGACCTGAGAAGAAGAGTATCCAGGCTGCTCTGTGCAAAACTCCTGCACAGAGCAGGTAAGTATAACATGTTATTTTTAAAGAAAAAAAAAATGAGACTTTAGTATCACTTTAAACTCCTTTTACAGGTGTTGTGAGGTTTTTATTTATTTTTTTTTAGCCTGTAAAAGCACCTGTATGTACACATTACAAGCATAAAAATAACCCATCATTAGCACATTCAGGAGACAAGCTTTTGGTCAGAAAAAAAAAAAAAACAGCTTGATGCATGTAAACGTTTTCAAACACTAGACATGTTTAGCTCTTGAGTATTCATTGCAATGGCTAGAATAAATTAATATTCTGGCCAATGGAATACATAGATGTTCAAACACTTGACTCTCCTAATGCGCCTAAAAGCGCGTGCAATTCGCTGCATTTTTCTTCCAGGAATAGAAAGCATTCAGAGGAGAAATTCAAATGAAATAACTAAAAAAAAAAAAGGTTTCGCTAAAAATACATAATTTTCTTTTAACAAGTTATCATGGCTTGCCCAAATCTTAAGACTTATAAACTGATGGAGGAGGTAGCATTTGACATTAACCTAGCTCTGTCTGGACATGGTCCCTACGTCAAGGTGTTTAGTGTGTGCTCCGACATGTTTGTGTGTGTGTGTCGAGCTTTTGATGTGTGCACTTCTAAGCATTTTTTGTTTCAGTGGTCATAAAACCCCTTTGCACTGTTAAAGGTGGAACACAACCTACTTGGTAGCAGCGTGTTATGAAAATGATTAAATGATTACACATCGGTATGTCTCCAGAAGGCAAAAGCGAAAAAAGCAGCATGCTGTTCTTTAATTTTACATCCCTTCACTTTGATCTCGTCTGAAATAAAGCGTTCTATCTTACAACTAAAGAAATTTATTATATGTGTCGTCCTATTTAGTCAATGCATGTCAGCTTTATTGATCATTGTTGTAAATTTTTCTTGATAAAAGTTCAGCTTGCAACGGCTCACATAATTAAGGTGGTAACTCCAGGCAGCAAGTAAAATGTGAATGGATAATGCTGAATGGATAATGCTGTTTAGGATCATTGCAACTGTGCGGGATTGAAACTGGAGTTCACAGTTAGTATACAGTAGAAAGTTGTGCATATAACACTCTTCAGACAGATTCAACAGATATTTTGGACTGCCTCTGGCAGTGACTGTATCCTCCATCACTTGTCTTTTGTGCAGCCTCCTTTTTTTCATGTAGCTGACATTATATGGAATGCAGCTTAGGAAGTAGAACCATATTGCAAGAGAGTGCAGAGCTGGTTAGTCTGGTATGGAGCTCTCACTGCTGAGGTGTAACTCCCTTTTGTCTATCCATAATGGAAATATCGGTTTTGCTTGGACTTGCCAGTTTAAGCTATAGTAAATTCTTACCTTCTATTTTACAATTTTGTCCATGTGTCGGCCTATAATAAGCAAAATCAAACAGGTAATTTAGTGTACCAAACCAAAGGTTTACAAGTCTTGTAATGAAATGTAAAAATGAATTAGGTAGTCAAATTAATCAGTGTTCTCCCAAATTGACTCCCAGTTTAGAGCGTTGATATGGCGCAATAAGACATCCAGAATTAGGGTATTCACACTACAATTTGGGAAGGATCAGGGTAGTCTTGCTGTCCCACACTCCAGACAATATTATATTGCTTCTCAAATTCAGCACCTGGGAGTGTGGGGAGTGGTGGACCCCGTAGACCCTGTTTGCAATTTGTTGGTGCCCTGGGGATCCCTCAGCCCTGCTCCGACATATTTGGAGGCAGGTTTCTCACACTTAGAGTCTGACCTCCCGACAATTTTCATGTTAAATGCTTTGTGGTCGAGGGGCGTGTACGGATGTAGAGCGGAGCGGACATGTTCGTGAGGAGCTCCGGGACCCGTCCTTCTATCCTGACCGCTAATCCTGCTATTTCTTCAGGAGAATCCACCCTGATACCCTGCGGGGACACCGCAGAGCACGCTGCATCATTCCGGGGATGCCATCCAGCCGCCACTCCTCCGCCACACCAGCGGCCCTCAAGCCGGCCTCCTCCGCCAACTCGTGTCCGGACACCATCTTGGAGCAGGTGAGGGAGCTCCTAATCAGAGCCAACATGTCTGCGGACTCCTCTCCCCAGCAGCCACAGGCCCCCATAGTCCCAACAGATGACACAGCGGCAATACTAGCTGCTATAATAATGTCAGGGTGCTGGGCCTCCCGGAAGGTGCTGAGGGAGACCACCCTGCTGAATTTGTTGAGGCCTTCTTCAAATCACTACTAAATTTGCAGAACGTTTCTCCCACATATGTGGTGGAGAGGGCCCATAGGGTCCCACCAAATTGCAAGATATCCGGGGCAAACCCCTGACCCTTCCTGGTGAAATTTCTCCACCTCTATCCTGACTTTTCCGCTGACCTCCAAAAGAAGCGCAAGCCCTTCAATGACATCCTTCGGCGACTCAGAGAACGGGGCGTCAAGTACTTAATGCTGTACCCCAGCCGTCTGAGAGTCCAGCATGCTGGCCTAGTTTGGTTTTTTGATACCCCGGATGAAGCAGATGCCTGGCTACTCACGCAGTAGCCGACCTCCCCCGTGCTTGCCTATTGCTGGGGTGCCCTTCCACACTCGCAGCTGTCTCCACTTTCCTACAGTACCTGTTTCACAGAGGTATTACATGGCTCCTTCCTCTGTCTGGCTGATCCACTCCTGTCAACAGATCCCCGGATGTCCAGGTATCTAACTTTTCTTTATTTGCAGATACTGTGCACTGACATGCTACATGTGCCTATTTCCTGACCTATATGCCCTCACAACATGTGGTCTCTGGCTCCCCTCGGGATCGTGTCCACTGTTAACGATTCAGTACACCCCCCGTCACCAGATACTCTCTGGCCACGGCTTATCTTTCCCCTTGAAGTCCCCCCCCCCCCCATGTTCAGAAGGCAAGTCCCTGCATAGGTCATTACTTCACCAGCCTCCTAAAGGAGCAGCATGTTAGACGTTTTGGGTTTTAAAACTGCTATGGTAACAGTTGGGGTTCAACCAAGCAGTAGGGAGTTAAATGAACAGTCTCAAGTTTTGTTCCACTTGCTCAGATTTTGCTGTCACTTTTTTGATCAGGGGGTTCACCGGTTCGGGTCCATCTGGACTACGATGATACCACGGCCCAGGCGGGCCTTCTCTTGGGGGGTGCACGGAACCAGCCTGGCGTACTTTGATGGTTGGTGGAAGACACTACAGGATAACCACTACTACAACTATGGCTATAAACCTGAAGGTTCTCTCCTGGAATATCAGGGGTCTTAACGACAAGTTTAAGCGTTCCCTGCTCTTTAAATATGTGCAAAACCATAAACCACACATCCTGCTTCTCCAAGAAACTCATTTGACTGGTAAAAAAATCCTAGCCCTAAGACGGGCCTGGGCTAGACAGGGGTTCCATGCCACATACCCCTCCTATGCTAGGGGGTATCTATTCTGATAAATCCTTACCGTACACAGTTGATCAGGTTGTCACAGATCCGGGAGGCAGGTTTGTCATATTGCTTTTAGAAATGTTTGCACAGGGATTGGGCAATTGTAAATGTGTATGTCCCTCCTCCCTTTGACCACAACATTCTCTATACAATAGCTGCTAAAATGGCTCTGCTTCAATCTCACCATACCATAGTGGGTGGGGATTTTAATACAATCCTAGACCCTGTTAAGGATACCTCTAACCCACAAAGAGCGGTCTGCCAGGATTTTATAGCCTGGGCAGACACTTTGAACCTAAGAGAGTGTTGGCGGTGAAACACCCGGAGGACAGGACCCATATCTGTTGGCTATGCATAGGACAGGTTCACATATTGATTTTAAATTTGGTACTGACTCAGTGCTGTCCCGGCTGAGGTCCATCTCCTACCTCCCTTCGGGTCTTTCGGACCACTCGCCGCTTGAGTTCTGCCTGGAGGTGGGATCGGGCCGGGACCCGGGGTGTTGGCGATTGATCTCCAAATGGTTGTCAGATCCCAGAGTACAGGAGCTGGTTACACCCAGGATCACTGAGTATTGGGCCCTGAAGGACAGCACATCCTCTCCTGATGTGGTCTCGGAGGCAGGCAAGGCTCATACTAGGGGGGAATGTGTCTCTGCATTAAAAGCTGCCAGGGCCGAATATGTGTCCCAAACATCTTTTAGAACAGGCTGAGACGGACCCCAAAAATGAATTGAACTTGAATGCCTCCTCTGAAAACTATACTGCCCTGGTCCAAGCTCAAAGAAATCTGAAGCTTCACTACATTTCCCTTGTACGATCTGACTCCGGTAAACATTTAGCAAAGATATTCGAGTTCGGAGAAAGAAAAATGGGAAGCTCCTGGCCAACTTGGTAGCGGAACCCCCCTTCAGACCACCATCCCTAGGATCCGGTCCCCCGCGTCCGCCATAGTTACTGACCCCAGGGACATACTTACTGAATTTCAAAATTACTATACTCAACTATATCATGATCCGCAGCCGTTCCTTCGTTACGATGACCTGCGTATCATAGACAAACCTAAACTCCCGACTCTTACGGACGAAGGTAGAGAGGCCTTGGAAAAACCCATTACCTGTCAAGAAATAGAAGATGCACTTTACTCCCTCCCTAACAACAAATCCCCAGGCCCTGACGGTCTTCCGGGCGACTGGTATAAATCCCATGCTGCCCTATTGGCACCAAAATTGGCTAAGGTGCTTTCCCACAGCCTAGATAACGGCAGGCTCCCTGACAGTATGTACCAAGCTCATGTTATTTTATTACCCAAACCTGACAAAGACCCAACGCTTTGCTCCTCATACAGACCCATTGCCCTTCTGAACAATGACTTTAAAATTCTGACAAAAGTTCTAGCTAACAGACTCATGAGACTGCTACCGTCCCTGATTAGTATTGCCCAAACAGGCTTTATGCCAGGCAAGTCCATGGATATAAATCTACGACTGGTGCTCGTCCATCTCCAGACCCAGTCAGATGCGGAGGCCTCCAGAATTGTGGTGGCCCTCAACATAGAAAAGGCCTTCGATACGGTCATATGGTCTTACATGAAGTGCGTACTTGAAGCTTTTGGATTTGGCCCCCAATTCAGACGTTGGATAGACTTACTGCACCTAGCCCCTGTAGCATGCATCAAACTGAATGGTAGGCTCACCCCCTTTTTCAGTAAAGAGGGGAATGAGGCCAGACTGCCCTCTATCCCCAGCTCTCTTTGCCCTGGTGATGGTGCCCCTGGCGGAGCTGCTGAGGCGATCGGATCGGGTAAAGGGCATTGTTTTGGATCGGGTGGTCGAGAAATTGGCACTTTATGCTGATGATCTGATTCTCTTTTTGCATGATCTGGGCCCATTGCTATGGCAGCTTTTGAGTTAATGGAGGACTTCGCATCCATGTCAGGGCTTCGCACAAATTGGGAGATTTTACCAATTGATGCCCGGGCGAGAGAGCTGGTAGCCTCAGGCTCCCCCCTTCAGTGGGCTGAGATCATTATGTATCTCGGAATAATTATCTCCTCAAATGTCAGACATTTCTTGAAACTAAACCTGACCCTGATTCTTCAATGGTGTAAAGGTAAGCTGAAAGCCTGGTCACACCTCCCACTAACATTAGTGGGGAATATGAATCTGGGGAAAATTAAAATTTTACCTGTCCTGCTATATAAAATCAGACATGCCCCGGTATGGATCCCAAATAATTTTTTTAAACAAATAGACTCCCTTATTACCTCATTACTATGGCAATCCAAAGCCATCAGATTTAGTAAGAAAACTTTGTTGCCCCTGAACCCAGGGAGGACTGGCAAACCCTGACTTTTATGCTTATTACGTAGCAGCACTACAGACATGCTCATGGATGGTTGATTGCTGACGACACAAACTCCTCGGTTTGGAGGCGGCTTACCTTTGGTCTTACGAGGCCCTTTGTAACCTGCTATACAGAGGGGGGTTAAGGCCCCTGGCAAACCCAGATTGGGTTTACTTCCTCAATAGTCCCCTGTAAATTAGAAGCATAATGGGCTACTTTGCATCGCATAGTAGACCATTATGTGCCACTTACCTGCAAACGAAGCCTGCGACATCCAGCGATGTCCCCGCTCCAGGCCACGTCCATCTTCTGCCCCTCTTCCTTCCGGGGCCGTGATCTCCGGCGCTGTGAGTGGCCCGAGTCGTGTTGCGTCACTCCCGCGCATGCGCCGGGAGCCGCCAGTCACGGCACGGTCGCATTGGAGTAACGACACGGAGGCCGTTTCTTCACTGCGCATGTGCCGACATGAGGTCAGCACAGCTTCAACACTGCATATCTCCTGAACCGTACAGGTTTAAAAGATATGCAAGGCACCTACAGGTAAGCCTTATTATAGGCTTACCTGTAGGTTAAAGTGGTTGTCACGAGTTGACAACCACTTTAATTAGACTTGAACAGGATGACCTGGAATCCCTGTTGAGAGACCCGGAGTTATCTAAACTGTTATCCCAAATATATAAGGCCCTCCTGCCATCCATTCAGGTTGGTATGGAAAAAGTAAAAGAGCAGTGGCAGACGGATATACAGGACTTTGAGACTGAAGATTGGGAAGATAAGTGGGACAACCCGATGCAACCACTAATTGCTAGCAGGGATAAATTGATCCAATTTAAAATCTTGCATAGAAATAATTATTCCCCTCAACGCCTTCATAGAATTTACCAGTCAATCTCGGCCGAGTGTTGGAGGTGTGTATTCTCCCCATCGGCTTTTACACATATATTCTGGGACTGGCCAGGGATTCAGGTTTACTGGAAAGAGGTCACCCTGTTTATTACCCAAGTAAAACTATAAATACTCCCATTTCCATTAAAATATGTCTATTGGGCCTGGTGGAACCCCTGGCCTTTTCCAAGGCCATGAGGACACTGATTTCTATCCTCCTGTTTTATGCTAGGAAAATGATTGTCCTCAAATGGAAATCAGCTGACCCCCCCCCCCCCCCCACCTTCTCCGCGTGGAAAGGCTATATCAATAATATAATACCACTTTATAAAGCCACATATTTATCCAGAGGCAGTCCAAAAAAAATTAACAAAGTCTGGAACTTATGGACAGACTCCAAACTTACAACAGATGATCAAGATTAGGTTAAGCTAGCTGTAATACTCCTCCCGAGTGTCTGACTGATGCCCCTGTGGTGAACGCCTGGCTCGGTGGGAGTTGGGTCATCAGCGCCTGTGCTGGTGACCTTCTCCTATCCGAACAGCTGTGGTGGGCTGGACGGTTTGTGCCCCCCCTCTAGGGCATCTCTTATATGTTGTATGGTAATGACAGTGGAACTGAGCAACAGTTAGTAGAATAGTATATTGTTTATGTGAATCGTTTTCTTTCTCTTACGTTCACTGACAGGCGCAGCTCTTCTTAAATGACACGTGGGTTTTATGTCGTCCTATCAGGAGTGACTAGGCAAAACAGATGCAAAAGCATCAGGGATAGGCTGGCCCCTCCCATGGGGGCCGTCCTCACCTGAGCCTATAAAACCCCCTGCTGGCCAATAGTATTCAGTTTTGTTTGCCTAGTGCAAAGGAGTTGACTGGGTTCCCCTATGGGACCTGCGTTTTTTTCTGCATGAAAATTTTCTCTCTGTAAGATGAAGACTTCTATCAAGTAGCCGGCCTTGGCATAGAGCGGATATCACGAA
The DNA here is from genome assembly GCA_018402905.1 of Glandirana rugosa. Lineage (NCBI taxonomy): Eukaryota > Metazoa > Chordata > Amphibia > Anura > Ranidae > Glandirana > Glandirana rugosa. The sequence continues at coordinate 717,599 of BLSH010461791.1, read as the reverse complement.
TCCAAAGCTTTGCCCTGCCCGGGCACCTCCTGACGACCTACCCTAA
>BLSH010461791.1:580996-604939 GCA_018402905.1 Glandirana rugosa | reverse complement strand
TGGTGTATGGGTTTAGTCTCCGGTACCTACTTGTCCCTCCACGCGGAGGACAACTTCCGTGCGTTATGACGAAAGTCTAGTCCTCTACGTGTCCGGATGTCGTGTAGGTCTCGATTGGACTTCTCCCCGTAGTTTCTCCGGTTCGTGACGATGTTCGATTTCTATCTCCTCGTGAAGAGGTTGAGGCTGGGAGCTGCGTACACCGTCCCGTAGGTCCGGTAGTCACTGATGTTTAGATGGGCAAGGTGAAGGCGCTTATACCTACAGGCGAAGAATTTGCTCGAATTACTGAAAATACGTGCAAAACTCTCCCTGTTATGTAATTTGTGATAGTTCGAGTTTTGAAGTGGATCCTGATCTGAAAGCAGTATTGCGTGCCTTCAACAGGAGGCGCACCTCCCTGTTCATCCATGGCCTCTGATTTGGGTATGTGGTAATCTGCTTCCAAGTAGTGACACTGTCAATAGTGGAGTGGATGTAATTTAATACAGTAGCGGTCAATATCAATGTGAGAGCCACTGGTGGCCTGAGAAGCAAATGAACTCCAGTCCGTGTGTAAAAACCTTTCCTGGAGTGTAAAATCTACCCCCGCAGGCCACACTTTGATGGTCATTACTGATGGCTTCACACGATTGATGAGTGGTGCATATTTGGGGGTGAGAAACAAAGAAAGGTGATCCGATTGTCCTAGGTGGGGGAGGGGGGTTGCAACATAGGCTCCAGCCATGTTTGTATAAACATGGTCTAAGGTTTTGTTTCCTCTGGTGTGGCAGGAAACATGTTGGTGGAATTTGGGGAGCACCGCTTTATTATATATTTATATTATATTATTTATAGATTATCTGGGAGATCTACTGTATTTGCTTGATTTCACACTTCCAGGACCTGGCACTTGCTGTAAGGATGCAGCAGGTATGGTCAAAGGGAAAAAGATTGCTGACATTTTGAAAAGCCTGTCTGTAATCTAATGGGTACTTTCTTTCACACTGATTCCTGAACTGGTGGCATGTCACATATGTGTGCTGCATAACTCACATGTCACACATTGGTCATCACTACACATGTCCGTGTAGTATACTGTGCAGTAACATAGTTCCTAATATCCAACTAATCTGTATTTATCTTTCTAGCTCCTTAGATTGTGTATTTTGATGTCCAAAAAATTACTAGCGGATGACTAGCGGATGACCGGGAGAGAACATTGAATGTAACAGAACAAATATTGTGAAGCCTTGCAGACTTCACACATGTGATAAGACAGACTTACGTGTTTTATCAAACCTATCTTCCAATCTCAATCTGCAGACGTCAGATTGTGACTTTGATCTGTGCAGATTTGCTGTCCTCAGACAAGGTCAGCCAGCACATGAGACAATCAGTGCTACTGCAGCAGGGAGAGCCTTGCAGATTTATCAAGGCTTGCACTGAACAGTATACAGTTGATCTGATTTTTCCTCCCTGTAATGTCTTTGCTGAAATGAAAACCTTTCCATGTTTGGCGGTAATTTATCTATAGGCGATATACAAGCAGTTTTGTTCAGTAACTCACAGTCCTGTAAAAAACGTAAAGAGTACAGAAAGTAAACACTTTATTAGTTATATGTACCTGGGTAGTTTCAACTAGACTCTGGGGCACAAACTGGGGACATGGGACCGAAATATGTCACAATAAGCATTATGCCAGGATCCTAACACACTTCTAAGAGGAATATGTGCAATATGTAATAACTTGCAAAAAGTGCATGTTACAGTTGTATGCAAAAGTTTAGGAACCCGTGACAATTTCCATGATTGTCATTTATAAATATCTAGGTGTTTGGATCAGCAATTTCATTTTGATCTATCAAATAACTGAAGGGCACAGTAATATTTCATTAGTGAAATGAGGTTTATTGGATTAACAGAAAACGTGTAATATGCGTTAAAACAAAATTAGACAGGTGCATAAATGTGGGCGCCATTGTCATTTTGTTGATTTGAATAGCTGTAACTACTTAGCACTGATTAATTGAACACACAATTGGTTTGGTGAGCTCATTAAGTCTTGAACTTCATAGACAGGTGCATCCAATCATGAGAAAAGGTATTTAAGGTGGCCAATTGCAAGTTGTTCTCTTTGACTCTCCTCTGAAGAGTAGCAACATGGGGGCCTCAAAACAACTCTCAAATGACCTGAAAACAAAGATTGTTCTACATTATGGTTTAGGGGAAGGCTACAAAAAGTTATCGCAGAGATATAAGCTGTCAGTGTCCACTGTGAGGAACATAGTGAGGAAATGGAAGACCTTGTTAAGGCCAGAAGTGGCAGCCACATTAAATATTGGAGAGGCAAAGGCGAAGGATGGTGAGACTGGTCAAAAACAGCCCACAGACCACCTCCAAAGACCTACAACATCAACTTGCTGCAGATGGTGTCACCGTGCATCGTTCAACAATTCAGCGCACTTTGCACAGGGAGAAGCTGTATGGGAGAGTGATGCGAAAGAAGCCTTTTCTGCACACACGCCACAAACGAAGTCGCTTGAGGTATGCAAACGCACATTTGGACAAGCCAGCTTCATTTTGGTCATAACAAGGGGCGTTATGCATGGCGGCAAAAGAACACAGTCTTCCAAGAAAAACACTTGCTACCCACAGTAAAATTTGGTGACGGTTTCATCATGCTGTGGGGCTGTGTGGCCAGTGCTGGTACTGGGAATCTGGTTAAAGTTGAGGGTCGCATGGATTCCACTCAATATCAGCAGATTCTTGAGAATAATGTTGAGGGATCAGTCACAAAGTTGAAGTTACGCCGGGGCTGGATATTTCAACAAGACAACGACCCAAAACACTGCTCAAAATCTACTCGAGCATTTATGCAGAGGAACAAGTACAATGTTTTGGAATGGCCATCCCAGTACCCAGACCTGAATATCATTGAACATCTGTGGGGTGAATTGAAGCGGGCTGTCCATGCTTGGCAACCATCAAACTTAACTGAACTGGAGATGTTTTGTAAGGAGGAATGGTCCAAAATACATTCATCCAGAATCCAGACACTCATTACAGGCTATAGGAAGCATCTAAAGGCTGTTATTTCTGCTAAAGGAGGTTCTACTAAATGTTGATGTGATTTTTCTGTTTGGGTACCCACATTTATGCACCTGTCTAATTTTGTTTTGATGCATATTGCTCATTTTCTGTTAATCCAATAAACCTCATTTCACTACTGAATTATTACTGTGTTCTTCAGTTATTTGATAGATCAAAATGAAATTGCTGATCCAAACACCTCAATATTTATAAATGACAATCATGGAAATTGTCAGGGGTTCCTAAACTTTTGCATACAACTGTATATGGCACACAGCATAGCAAATCCTAAACTTAAAGCTGAACTCCAGGTGCCAACAGAGTTGAAATCCATACAGTCTTTCTTACCTCTAAAGAGATTTGTAACTGTCCAGCTGGTTTTGTGATCTGGACTGTGCTGTAAGAGAGCAAGCCAGGTTGATAACCTCACTTTTTCAGCTGCAGATGCATTCTGGTCACTGACCTGCTGCAGTCTCTTCATTTGACCAAGAACTACAATTGGCACGCTACAGAGGTCATAACTCTTAATGCTGCTTTCTACACCATGTGAGCAAGGGACCAGTGCTAGACTGATAGCATTGCAAGTAATACAGCCTGATTGGCTCACAGTACTGTCCCTCCCTCTCCCAATCCTATTACTGCAGAGAATAACAAGCTGCACTAAAGGCATATTTAGGTTCTTATACTTACATTTATAAGGAAAATGTAAGGCCCAGTTCACACTGGTGTGGTGCGGGAGACCCGCAGGGGATTTGGACAGGAATCGCACCACAGTCCTCAAATCCCATGCGATTCTGCAGCAGTGCGATTAAGCCATTGATTTTGTATGGCTTAAATCGCACCGCATCCGCACCAAAAAAATGTAGAATCCATTTTTTTGCCGCAACAGAACTGGGTCTCATACGTGTTCACACCCATGCGATCTAATTCTGCAAATCGCACTGCATTTTGCAAACAGATTTTGGGGTGTTAACATTCAACCCACAGCAGTTCGCATGAACAGGGTGCGAACACAGAGACACACACAAAGTCATGATATCGCGCATGAGACGCAAGCAAGGCTGCCCCCACTTCGGAAGGCAACTCCATTTTGTGATGGTCAGCCATTGCAGTTTGAACGTAGGACAAAACTCCTCATTTCCACCCCCTCCCTTTCTGGCCAGATCATCTTCAAAGGGGCATCTGGACAACCAGAAAGAGAAAGTTGTTTATGTTTATCTTTAAACAGCCATAAACCGAACTGATGCCCGGACATGTGAGCCCATAAATAACCCAGGCAACGCTAACCTCAAAGTGACCCTCTCCCTGTCTTAAAACTTTCCAAAAACTTCTATCAATTCATCATTTCATTTGGGAGCATGCCATAGTGATAGAACCAACGTACATATTTGAATGTAGAATTTCGGCCCGGATTTTTCAAGTACAAAAATTCCCCCCTTGTTACCCAAGGAGGAATAGATTGGTATGTTCCCTTCCCAGGGTCCTAGAAGGTCTCAGAACTCTCATGTTTGGAGTCATGTGAAAGCTTTATGCATGCTGAGATTGAATTTCTTACTGTGAGATTTGCCAGGCGGCCCAGTCATGAGATATGATTTTCATAAACCACGTGTGAATTACGAAGCATGTATTGCAACGGCCCACCCTGGACATTGTCTAAGAAACCACCCACTCATGTGAATGGTCAGGGGCATATGGCTCCACCCCTTGTCACCCAGAGGAAAAGGGATTGCCAAGATCAATTGGGAGTTCTCAATTACCATCAATAAAGCAACATCAGAGAACCAGAAAATAATCTTCGAAACACTGATTCGGCACGGACATTTCAAATGCAGGTATTTCATTTTATTCCTTTGCTGTATATTTTGTCTCAGTATTTTGCAACCTTTTATTTTTCTATAAATATTTTACTGCACCTAAACTTGACCTTTTCGTTCTTAAACCTTATTTTGAAAAGTATTAATTTTGTCCCTAAAGCTCTTAATGCAACTATCACAAATCTGTTCCTTTGAAGAGCGCTACTGTTTTCAAAATAACCTATCTGGATATACCTGTCTTCGGTGACAGCGTGTGTTGCAGGTGGTTATTCTGAAATACTGGTATTGCTGAAATTTTGAGCTCCTCTGGCTCCAATAGAGGTGGGGGCAGTGAAAGGGTTAATTGTTTGAATTAGCCCTTTAACAATCGCTCTAAGGCGGCTGGCATTTAAATGGTGGTCCCGCAAACTGGGAAATCTTTGTGCTGAAAGCAGCTGAGAGTGGCATTGTTACGTTTGTGACAAGTGCGGTGTTAGATCAGGGGGGTCCTCGGTCGCCTGTCAGTGAGCAGGGCAGCAATCTGATACCTTCGTTTGTCACAACCTCCCAACTCTTGAAGTTGAAAATGAAAGACACTTTAAAAGGAGAGTGACCTGTGGTGAGTGTGACATGCCACATCAAAAAATGGGTGTGGTTAACCTCTTCCCATATGGGCCATTTCTGGCACTCCTCTCCTAAATGTAAAAATTATAATTTTTTTGCTAGAAAATTACTCAGAACCCCCAAACATTTTATGTTTTTTAGCAGAGACTCTAGGGAATAAAATGACAATTGTTGCAACCTTTTATGTCACACAGTATTTGCGCAGGAATTTTCCAAACACTTTTGTTGGGTTAAAAAAATCGTTTCACAAATAAAAAAAAACCCAAAACATTAAAGTTAGCACAAGTTTTTTGTATGATATAAAAGATGTTACGCTGAGTAAATAGATACCTAACATATTGCTCTTTAAATTTGCCAGCACATGTGGAATTGCGCCATACTTTGGCACTTAAAAATCTCCATAGGCGACAATTTTTCTCTTTTGTTTGTCAACAGGCACAGCAATTCTTAGGACTAAGTGGGTTATACTGCCCTCTTCAGGCGTTTACTAGGCAGAACAGGCAGTTCTAACAGCGAAAAGAACAGTAACAGGCACAGCCCCTCCCAGGGGGCAGTCCCCACTGGCAGATAACCCCACACCCAGCTGCTGCTAGCTCAGTTTTTTCTGCCTAGTGCAAGGAGTTAGACCTAGGCTCCCTGTTGGGATCTGTGGTACCTCTCTGGTCCACTTTCGGCTGTCCTGGGACAGTCTCACAGATGAAGGCTACAATCAAGCAGCCGTGCTGGGTGACAGGCTGGTGCTTGGATCCAGGTAGTCTCCCCAGCCGGCCATCACGCGTTAGACCGGATGCTTTGCGCTTGGTCAACCGCGACAAGCCCCGACCGGGTGGGGTGGCCCTGCGGGTTAAACGCCCCGCCATCACACACAGTGCATCCAGGGCCGACAGCTCCCTCCGGCCTAGCTGAGAGCGTGTAAGCTTTCTCGGGTGGGATCCCCCACACCGCCCAACTAGATGGGGTAAGTACGACCCCCCCTCCCCTTCGGGGGCCCCACTGGGGTGTAGCATAGTGGGTGGTCTTCCCCCCCTTTTCCTCGCTCGTTCCCCCTCCCCCACCCCTCCGGTATACCGCTGTCGCACCCCCCTTCCCCTCCCCGGGGCTTCCAGAATGTGATTTGGGTAATGGGCCCTAGCTGGCCCCCCCCCCCCCCACTTGGCTCATGCTCAGCGATCGGTTCGTTTGCAGCCATTTTGCCGGCGTCTGGCATTTAAAAGCATTGGGATTGGTCGGCGGTCATTTTGGTGTAGCGCGTCGCTGTTACATGGGGTTTCGGCCTCTAGTGTGCATGGGCCATTTTCCTGTGGTTTCTACAGGTGGAAGGCCTGTATGTTGCTGAAGGGCGGTCCTGGCCGTTTCTGGTTGACGATTTACCCCCCAGCTCGGTGCGGATCTCACTGGAGCGGCAGAGGCTCCACAGCGCAGTATGGGCAGCAAGAGTGTGGTGAAGGCAGCTACAGCAGCGGACAGCAGCAGCAGGCAGCTCTTCTCTGGGTCGGGTGGTGAGTCCCCCCTGGGGTGCCCCTGTGACAAGCCTTGCGCAGCTGTGGGATGGGGGGTGCAGTGGTCTCCTGGCAATAGGCCTCATTCTCTTGGCACTGTCAAGGTGCGTGACAGAATGGCAGCCGATGCGGGTGCTTCCCCACCGGACCTCTCGGTGCCTGCAGCCAGCACTTCAGGGGCCCTGTCCCTTGTAGACGTCATGTCCATGGTCCTGGAGACGTTTGTCTCCTGGGTAGAGTCGCTGTTTTACCGCAGGGAAGCCAAAAAGCGCCCCTTGCCCCTCTCCGTGGCGGGGACCCCCCTTGAACTGTCAGACGGCGAGATCCCAGACGCTCCTGATACTGGGCATGAGTCTGAGGTGTCCTCTGCTGCGCATGAGAAGGCTCTTGTAGACACTCTGATAACCTCAGTGTGTAAAACCCTGCAACTGGAAGAAGCAATGGGACCCTCTCGGAGGGTGATCGTCCCCTTCGGGTCACATAGACCGGACCCTGCGGCTAAGGTATTTTCTGGATAAATTTGTCTACAAGGACTGGGCTCGGCCTCAGAGCTCCCTCCCCATTCCGAAGCATTTTGCTGTGCGTTATCCCTTTGAGGATAAATTATTGCAGAAGTGGGCATCACCTCCCATGGTTGATCCCCCCCCCCCCCGTGTCCCGCCTGAGTAAGGCGACCACCATCCCGATGGAGAGCACGCCGTCCTTTAAGGACCCGGCTGGCAGGAAGGCCGAGGCTTGCGTCAGATCCCTATTTCTTCTAACGGGGTCTGCCATGCGGCCCATTGTGGCTTCTGTGCTGGTGTCGCAAACGCTCACTGAGTGGGCGAAGCTGCTACACAGCGAGTTGTGCAAGACTCAGGCTTCTCCTGAGTGTGTGGATCTTGCAGACCGGATGGTCCAGGGGGCTCAGTATCTGTGCGATGCTGCTCTGGGCGCGGCCCCCCTGATATCCAAGGTGTCTGCGGTCTCTGTGGTGGCCAGGCGGTGGCTTTAGCTGAAGTGCTGGTCCACGGACCAGATTTCTAAGAAGGCCTTGGCGGGCTTGCCTTTCCGGGGGGGGCGGCTCTTCGGTGACTCCTTGGATGAGATGATCAAAAATCTCATGGGAGGAAAGGGCACCTTTCTCCCAGAGTCTAGGAGGAGTTCGGACCCCGTCGCCGGCAGGGCCCTTCCTTTCTGGCCCATAGGCGGCCTTTCCGTCCCTCCCGCTACTCGGGCAAGGGTTCACAGCCCACCAAGACCCCCTGCAGGTGGACAGAAGCGTCCCTGGCCGCGTAAGCACATCAAGCCAGAGGACAAGGTCTCCTCTGCATGAAGGGTTGCTCCCACCCGGCGTTCGGGTGGGGGGACGTCTCCTGGGGTTCACAGACAGGTGGTCCTCCTGCATTTCGGACTGCTGGGTCCTCGAGGTGGTGTCCTCGGGGTACAGCATAGAATTTAGTTCCCGCTCCCCCAGACAGGTTCTTCGCCTCCAACCTGCAGCTGCCTGCGGGCAGGCTGTGGACCCTGTCGGGGCTGTGCAGGACCTGCTGGGTCAAGGGGTGATTGTTCCCGCGTCACGTGCGGAACTTTCCCAAGGGTTTTATTCCTTTTCGTGGTTCCGAAGAGGGATGGGTTCGCCCCATTCTGGACCTAAAGGACCTCAACAGGTTTGTGCGGGTTTGCAGGTTTCGCATGGAGTCGGTCCGCTTGGTGGTAGCGGCCCTGCACCAGGGTGATTTCCTGGCCTCTCTCGACATCAAAGATGCGTACCTGCATGTCCCTACCTGCACCCTGTACCAGCGCTTCCTGCGCTTTGCCGTTGGGGAAGAGCACTACCAGTTTGTGGCTCTCCCGTTTGGCCTGGCCTCTGCACCTCGGGTCTTCACCAAACTGCTGGCCCCGATTCTGGTTCTGCTGAGGCAGAGGGGCATCGTGGTGGTGGCGTACCTTCTCCTGCGTGCGGAGTCGGCTCCAGCGCTCAGGGACAATGTGACGATCACTCTGCACACTCTGCAGGAGTTTGGGTGGGTGGTCAACCTCCCGAAGTCGGTTGTGAATCCATCTCACCGCCTGGAGTATCTGGGAATGGTCCTGGATGCAGCCCAGGCAAAGTTCTTCCTCCTGCCAACCAAGTGGCAGGCGCTTCAGTCGGCGGTTCGGTCCCCACTGTCCCATAAATGGGCCTCAATCCGTTGTTGCATGCGGTCTCGGGCCTCATGGTGGCCTCCTTCGAGGCAGTCCCTTATGCTCAGTTTCACACCCGCGTTTTGCAATGGGAAATTCTCCTGAGATGGGACAGGTCCCCATCTTCACTGGATCGGGTGAACAGGTTGGATCACCAGGTGAGGACATCGCTGCTCTGGTGGCTGCGGGCCCCGGCTCTTCGGTCGGGTAAGTCCTTTCCCCCCCTTTACTGGACAGTGATCACGACGGACGCCAGCCTGACAGGCTGCTCTCGGCCCTGGGACGGTGGTCTCTAGAGGAGTCTCGTCTCCCGATTAATGTCCTGGAATTGCGGGCGATTTGGTGCTGCCTCTCCCATTGGACATCGAAACTACACGGGTGCCCTGTCCGGGTTCAGTCGGACAATGCCATGGCCGTAGCATACGTGAACCACCAGGGCGGGACGAGAAGCTCGACGGCGGCCTCGGAGGTGGCTCCCATCCTGCGGTGGGCAGAAAGCCATGCTCCGGTAATTTCTGCCGCCCACATACTGGGCGTAGAAATTTGGCAGGCGGACTATGTCAGTCGTCAGCGCCTGGACCAGAGAGAGTGGTCCCTACACCCGGATGTGTTTCATCAGATTTGTCTGAGATGGGGTGTTCCGGACGTAGACTTCTTGGCGTCCCGCCTCAATCGGAAAGTTCAGACCTTCGTGAGCAGGACAGGGGACCCCTTAGCGGACGCGGCAGATGCTCTTGTAGCTCCATGGGATCGGTATCGACTCCTCTATGCCTTTCCTCCTCTCAAACTGCTTCTGCGCAGAATAGAAGCGGAGGGTATAGCAACCGTTCTGGTAGCTCCAGATTGGCCAAGACGTCCTTGGTATGCAGACGTAGTACGGATGGTGGTGGACGTTCCCTGGCGGCTCCCGCTTTGCGAGGACTTTCTGTCCCAGGAGCCCATCTTGCACCCTGCTTTACCCTCTCTGGCTTTAACGGCCTGGTTATTGAATCCCAGGTGTTGAGGGATCGAGGTGTTTCGGACTCAGTGATTTCTACCATGTTGAAGGCACGTAAGGCCACCTCACGTAAGATTTACCACTGCACCTGGAAGGCATACATTGCCTGGTGCGAAGCCGGGGGTGGAACCCTCGTTCTTTCTCGGTGTCTCACGTTCTGGCCTTCCTACAGAAGGAACTCGACCAGAAACTGGCGTTGAGCATTATCAAGGGTCAGGTTTCTGCTCTGGCGATCTTTTTTCAGCGTCCTTTGGCGACGCATACATTGATACGTACTTTCATGCAGGGGGTTCGACATGTTGCCCCCCAGGTAAGGTCGCCTTTGGCGCCATAGGACCTCAATTTGGTCCTCGCGGTACTTCAGAAGCCATCCTTTGAAAATATCAGGGAAATCTCTCTGCATTTTTTGGCTTTTCTGGTGGCTATCACATCCGCTCGATGAGTGTCTGAGTTGGCGCCTCTGTCTTGTAGGTCTCCTTATCTGGTCCTACATAAGGATAAGGCGGTCTTGCACCCATCTCCTTTTGTGCCGAAGGTGGTGTCATGTTTCCACATCAATGAGGACATTGTCCTTCCTTCACTATGCCCACGCCCATCTCACCCTAAGGAGGTTGCTTTGCACTCCCTGGATGTTGTTCGAGCCCTGCGGGTGTATCTGGCGACTACGGCCTCCTTTCGGAGGTCCGATGTTCTCTTTGTCGTGGTGGATGGTCCACGCAAAGGTTTGGCGGCCTCATCGGCTACTATCTCACGTTGGATTAGACAGGCGGTGACCCAAGCCTATACTGTTCGGGGTCTGGCGCCTCCTTTTCCGGTTACGGCTCATTCTACCAGGGCGATTAGCACTTCCTGGGCTTTCCGACATCAGGCGTCTGTGTCTCAAGTGTGCAAGGTGGCTACTTGGTCCTCTGTGCACACTTTCTCAAATTTTTACATAGTTGATGTTTTAGCATCCTCAGATGCTGTGTTTGGCAACAAAGTTTTGCAGGCGGCCGTGTGAGACATGTGTGGTTCCTCACTGAGCGTTCGGTTGGGTGTAGTTCTGTTGTTCTGTTACACACCCCTCATTTTTGGCACTACTTTTGGACGTCCCACTTAGTCCTAAGAATCGCTGTGCCTGTTGACGAATGAAAGAGAAAATGGGATTTTTTGACTTACCGTAAAATCCCTTTCTCTGAGTTCCTCAACAGGCACAGCACCCACCCCTCTGGATGTTGCACTGCTTGTTACGAATTGAGCTAGCAGCAGCTGGGTGTGGGGTTATCTGCCAGTGGGGACTGCCCCTTGGGAGGGGCTGTGCCTGTTACTGTTCTTTTTGCTGTTAGAACTGCCTGTTCTGCCTAGTAAACACCTGAAGAGGGCAGTATAACCCACTTAGTCCTAAGAATCGCTGTGCCTGACGGCGAACTCAGAGAAAGGGATTTTATGGCAAGTCAAAAAATCCCGTTTTTACAGGGTACGTTTAGAGTTAGAGGAGGTCCAGTGCTAGAATTATTGCTCTCACTCTAATGCACGCAGCGATACCTCACATGTGTAATTTGAACGCCGTTTACATATGTGGTCGCGACTTGCATATGCGTTCACTTCTGTGTGTGAGCTCGCGGAGACCGGGGGCGCTTTACATTTTTGTTTTATCTTTATTTTTTATTTTTACGCTGTCTCTTTAAATTTTTTAAAAATTACTTTTATTCCTATTACAAAGAATGTAATAGGAATACTGTGTGACAGGTGTTCTTTATGGAGAGATATGGGGTCAATAAGACTCCACATCTCTCCTCCAGGCTGGAAAGACCAAGATCAGTAAAAAAATTAACTTTTCCCGGTCTCTTCAGCCGCATCCACGGCTTTGTTTACAAAAGCCAGGCTGGACGTGATGTCATAACATTGCGCCCGGGCCTCCGAGGGTCATATAGATGACTGGTAACCAGATGGTCACCAGTCATCTCCCTGACAAACATCCAGGGACAGATCTCTTCTCCCTGTCGCCGATCGTGGGATGGGCCCGGGAGAAGCACCTGAGGGCGGTGAGAGGGGCGCGGGGGAGTCCCCCCTCGCTGCATATAAGAACGATCAAGCGGCTGAACTGCCGCTATGATCTTTCTTATGGTGCAGGGAATCGCCGGCTGGAAAGAATGATATCTGAATCATTCAGATATCACCACTCAAAGTCCAGGACATCCATGGACGTCGTCCCTGCGTGAAGTGGTTAAATTATAATGGCTAGAAGGGGACAATCTGTCACTTCTGGGTTCCTGAACCACTACCCCCTTTAGCTGCAGAGGCAGCACCTGGGGATGTACACTTGCTGAGGCTGTGAAGCTTTGCTTAACAGCAGTGGCATGAATTATATGCCAAGTCGAACATGACCCATTCAGTTATGAATGAAAACAGGAGCGATTTGGTTCCAGGTCTAGAATAAAACCAGAAATAGTGGGTCTGACACTGCTATGTATTATGTGTCTCCATAGTTTGTGTAAAGTGTAACAATGGTGCAAAAGGTGCTATGAATAAATTAATGACCACTAATGTATTAATCCATGCCTTATGAGCGAATAATGGATAAATCTTAAAGTATAGAAATGTGCAAACTGTGCTATAGACTGATTGCTAAAGCCCATATGAATATATGACGTGTATTAGTCAATGTCTTACAAACAAAAAACAGATAAATAAATGAATGCTAAATTAAGTGCAATTGTGCTATAAATAAATTATCTCAAAAGCAATCCATGAATAAACCCAGTCCGTGAATAGAAAACAATACGTGAATAAATAAATTACTCAAATCCTTAGGCTATCTTCAACACAGTATAAGCAATGTGATTTGTGTCAAAGAAATCCTAGTGCTATCCTCCTGTGAACTCGCAAGCCGGCTGCTCCGTCCAATCACAGAGATGTTGCCGCTGCCACAGTGGTGTTATTAGAGAAATGATTCACCCCTTCTTAAGAATCGATCAATCCTCATATACAGCATTGGGGGCACAGTGTTAGCCAGCACTACAGAAGAAAAAGATTTGGGGGTGCTTATTTCAGATGATTGCAAAATGAGCAAACAGTGTAACCAGGCAGTGGGAAAAGCAAATAGAATTTTGGGATGTATCAGTAGAGGGATCACCAGCAGGAGGAAGGAGGTTCTGATTCCTCTATATAGAGCTTTAGTGAGACCTCACTTAGAATACTGTGTCCAGTTCTGGAGACCTCACTTACAAAAAGATATTGATAAAATAGAACGAGTTCAGAGACGGGTAACAAAGATGGTGAAAGGTCTGGGGGATAAAACATATCAAGAGCGACTTCAGGAACTTAATATGTACAGTCTGGAGGAAAGAAGGAAGAGGGGAGACATGATTGAAACCTTTAAATACATCAAGGGGGTGAATAAGGTTCAGGAGGGCAGTCTTTTCAATATGAAACCAAAATCAAGAACACGGGGACATGACCTCAAACTAACTGGGGGAAGTTCAAAACTAATCTTAGAAAGTATTATTTTACTGAAAGGGTGGTAGATGATTGGAATAAACTACCAACAGAGGTTGTGAGACAGTCAACAGTAAATGGCTTTAAACATGCTTGGGATAAACATAAATCCATAGTCAAACAACAAGGTTAATGTAAAAAAAAAAAATATATATATATATATAAAAATAAATAAATAAATAAATAAAAAGGGCAGACTCGATGGACTACTCAGTCTTTTTCTGCCGTCATTTTTCTATGTTTCTATATAAACAATAAAAAAGAAGATAGAAAAGTCAACAGGTTTTCTTCTAAGATTGCCCTGTATGGGCTCCATCCATCTTCCCATCAACTCTGACCAGCTTTCCTGTTCCTGCTAAAGAAAAGCATCCCCACAACATGATGCTGCCACCACCATTTTTGACGGTGAGGATGGTGCGTTCAGGATGATGTGCAGTGTTAGGTTTCTGCCACACAGCATTTTGCTTTTAGGTTAAATCGTTACATTTTGGTCTCATTTAACCAGAGCACCTTCTTCCACATTTTTGCTGTGGCCCCCACATGGCTTCTTGCAAACTGCAAACAGGGCTTCTTATGACATTCTTTCAACAATGGCTTTCTTCTTGCCGCTCTTCCATAAAGGCCAGATTTGTGGAGTGCACAACTAATAGTTCGCTCCACAGAAGATTCTCCCACCTGAGCTGTGGATCTCTGCAGCTCCTCCAGAGTTTCCATGGGCCTCTTGGCTGCTTCTTTGATTAATGCTCTCCTTGCCAAGCCTGTCAGTTTAGGTGGATGTCCATGTCTTGGTAGGTTTGCAGTTGTGCCATATTCTGTCCATTTTCGGATGATGGATTGAACAGTGCTCCACGAGATGTTCAAAGATTGAGTTTTTTTATAACCTAACCCTGCTTTAAACTTCTTCACAACTTTATCTCTGACCTGTCTGGTGTTTTCCTTGGCCTTCATGATGCTGTTTGTTCACTAAGGTTCTTTAACAAACCTCCGAGGGCTTCACAGAACAACTGTATTTATACTGAGATTAAATTACACACAGGTGGACTCTATTTACTAATTAGGTGACTTCTGAAGGCAATTGATTCCACTAGATTTTAGTTGGGGGTATAAGAATAAAGGGGGCTGAATACAAATGCATGCCACACTTTTTAGATATTTATAAGAAAATTTTGAAAACCATTTATCATTTTTCTTCCACTTCACAATTATGTGCCATATTGTATTGGTCAGTCAGATAAAATCCTAATAAAATACATTTACAGTCAGGTCCATAAATATTGGGACATCAACACAATTCTAATCTTTTTGGCTGCTATATGTTCTTTAACTGCAGACTTTCAGCTTTAATTTGAGGGTATTTACATCCAAATCAGGTGAACGGTGTAGGAATTACAACAGTTTGTATATGTGCCTCCCACTTTTTAAGGGACCAAAAGTAATGGGGCAGATTAAATATCATAAATCAAACTTTCACTTTTTAATACTTGGTTGCAAATCCTTTGCAGTTAATTACAGCCTGAAGTATGGAACGCATAAACATCACCACTTGTCTTCAGCAAGTGAAATGCATGCCCAATGGGATTCAGGTCAGGTGATTGACTTGACCATTGCATAACATTCCACTTATTTCCCTTAAAAAACTCTTTGGTTGCTTTCGCATTATGCTTCGGGTCATTGTCCATCTGCACTGTGAAGCGCCGTCCAATGAGTTCTGAAGCATTTGGCTGAATATGAGCAGATAATATTGCCTGACACACTTCAGAATTTATCTTGCTGCTTTTGTCAGCAGTCTCATCATCAATAAATACAAGAGAACCAGTTCTATTGGCAGCCATACATGCCCACGCCATGACACTACCACCACCATGCTTCACTGATGAGGTGGTATGCTTTGGATCATGAGCAGTTCCTTTCCTTCTCCATACTCTTCTCTTCCCATCACTCTGGTACCAGTTGACCTTGGTCTCATCTGTCCATAGTATATTACAGAGCTGTGAAGGCTTTTTTAGATGTTTGACAAACTCTAATCTGGCCTTCCTGTTTTTGAATCTCACCAATGGTTTACATCTTGTGGTGAACCCTCTGTATTCCCTCTGGTGAAGTCTTCTCTTGATTGTTGACTTTGACACACATACACCTACCTCCTGGAGAGTGTTCTTGATCTGGCCAACTGTTGTGAAGGGTGTTTTCTTCACCAGGGAAAGAATTCTTTGGTCATCCACCTCAGTTGTTTTCCATGGTCTTCCCGGTCTTTTGGTGTTGCTGAGCTCACAGGTGCGTTCTTTCTTTTTAAGGATGTTGCAAACAGTTGATTTGGCCACACCTAATGTTTTTGCTATGTCTCTGATGGGTTTGTTTTGTTTTTTCAGCCTAATGATGGCTTGCTTCACTGATGGTGACAGCTCTTTGGATCTCATATTGAGAGTTGACAGCAACAGATTCCAAATGCAAATCGCACACTTGAAATGAACTCTGAACCTTTTATCTGCTCCTTGTAAATCGATAATGAAGGAATAACACACACCTGACCATAGAACAGCTGAGCAGCCAATTGTCCCATTACTTTTGGTTCCTTAAAAAGCGGGAGGCACATATACAAACAGTTGTAATTCCTACACTGTTCACCTGATTTGGATGTAAATACCCTCAAATTAAAGCTGAAAGTCTTCAGTTAAAGCACATCTTGTTTGTTTCATTTCAAATCCACTGTGGTGGTATATAGAACCAAAAAGATTAGAATTGTGCCGATGTCACAATATTTATAGACCCAACTGTACATTTTTGGTTGTAACATGACAAAATGTGGAAAAATTCAAGGGGTATGAATACTTTTTCAAGGCAATGTAACTATGTGTATCGACTCATTGATTACTATAGTGCTGCTTTTAGAACCAAACTAAAATATATGCCATACGCATCTAAATGCAGTGTTTCTACCTGTGTGAATGAACCCTAAAGAAAAAGGGCAATTGAATTACTACTTTCTTTGCTCCCTGCTCTGACATTTGGCTGTCCATTGGGATAGGACCCACATAAGCTCCAAACCAACTTGTCTGAGTTTACAAGGAGCTATGGATTCTTTCCCTGCACCCATGTGACAGTGTTGGCCCAATCACAAGGCACTGTCCTTGTGGTTGAATAAAGAGTGGTGGGAGCAAGAAAAGGTACGTTTGTGATCCTGAAGCCTGGCGAATTTCAAAGTGTGTTTGGGCAAAATAAAGGGAAAATATTGTTGACATTACAGTGCTTCTGCTGCAGTGAAATCCTAAGGCCTCATTTACACTGCTGCTGGTAAACGGACGTTTAGAGGCATTTGGGCATTTTTTCAGCTGCCCCTGAACTCTCCTCTGTTATCTTATCAGTACTTTTACACAGGGTCGTTTAAGGTAATTTCCAGGCAGTTAAGTTTATAGGCTTATTTTGGAACAGACTCAGTTCAGACGCCAGTTCAAAGGCATTTGAAATGGCAAACGCGCCTAAACGTGGTAACTTGTATCTAGTTTACAGGCGTTTCAATTAAAAAAAATATATATATATATTTTTTTTTTTTTCAAAAACGCTGCAAAACGTGGCTAAAGAAAAAATGTTCAGGAGAGGTTGAAACAGCGTCCCATGTAAATGGCGCCTTAGTAGTGTTGCCAGTCTTGTCCAATTATACTCTGGGGACTGCAGAACACCTCTCTCTTATGACAATGAGAGGAAGAGGTGTTCTGTGGTCCACCACAAGAGAAGTGGCAAGGCTAATACAGGCTAAAACAGTGCTTGGCATTTCCATTTATTTATTTTTTGAAAAAAGAGTTTAACTGCTGGGTTGCCTATGTAGGGGTTACAAATATTGTACTGGGTGAGGTATATCAACAAGCAGTGATACAAGTTTGACAGTTAGTGTAATAGAGTCTTACCGCTGTTTGCCTTTAGGATCGTGTCCGCAATATTTAAGCTTGTATGTTGAAATAATTGCTAAAAGAAGAATAGGCTAATGAAGAGAATCAAACAGATATGGTAGGACAAAAAAGAGGGAACAAAGAAGTGGGAAAGGGTGTGATGGAGCTCATCCCCCACAGACTCGGATCAAGAAAATTATAGGACGTTCAGATTGGTGGAGTTCAAAAATTCTAGGGCATAAGTAAGCTGAGGTTTCCACATTTTAAGGAATTTAGATTGTGAGTCATTGAAAATACAAACATTTTTCTTGTTCACTAGCTTTAGGTTCATACGGTCCTTAACTTCCTGGCTTTCGTTTGCTATGTTGCCATTTTCTATTGGTATGAAAAAAGACCTGGGATTGGTTGGTGGAAAAGAGCCATCCATATGTCTTTGCAAACTATTAAATGGAATAAGGTTTGAAGCAGTCCAGAGGTTTTAGACCAGAAAACCCTAAGTTTAGGACAACATCTATCACTGTACATCTGTCACTTTAATTTTGCTCCAGCAATCCGAGAACCCGGCACTACCGAAAAAGGGCCTTAGAAGCAATTTTCAGGATTGAGATATTGAAAGAACAATTGGCTATCCTCAGCCAATATTTGTTCCAGTCTTCCAAGTCCATAGGAGCCACAAGTCTCATTCCCAATATGGACATATGAGAGCGAGGAAGGGGAGCCTCTAGTAGTCATTGTAGAGTACAATATCAATATGAACATGGGTGAACCTTGGGAGTAGAGATGCACCGAAATTTCAGCCCCCAAAAATGATGTTATCTGCATTTTGCCGATAAAAGAAAAAGGTGGCGATAATGGCACCGAAAACACATGCCGTGATTGTACTGCAATTTAGCCGTGATTTTACCACCATTTTACTGTGCTTATGGTGTGTTTTTCATAGGTCACGTGACTCAAAAACTGCTTCGAAAAGGTAAAAGAAGTGCATTATTGATGTGTTCTTGCTGCATTTTCAATGGGGAGGTGCGTTTTGGTGATTTTTTTTTTGTTTTTTTAACTGACCAAGAATGCAGCAAACAGGATTTTTAACACCACAATGGAAGCGCAATGGGCCATTGTGCAGACCTACATAAAATTTAGAGGGATACATTTTTCTTTCAGCTTTTCTTCCGCCAAAGGTGCCAATAATAACATACAATAAATTCATATTCACTTAAAGTATAAGTGTGGGGATTTGAAATCCCTGCGGCTTTCTCCCCTTTTCTCCTGCACTGACAGAACCGGCTATGTGGGTTCTGATTGGTCAGCGCCGCCCATGTGACGGCACCGACCAATTAGAATGACTCCTATACGTACCTTTACGAGGTACATTTAGGAAATTAAGCCGTGGGGGATTTCTAATCCCCAAACTGGTAAAGCGGCCTCACGATGTTTCGGTGCAGGAGATCGCCGGGGGACCGGGTGCGATGGGGAAGGGTCTCCAGTGTAAGTTCACCTTACAGATTTTTCTGTAAAGGTGAACTTACCCTTTACATTCATGATGTTAGTTGAGTATAATGCTTTTATATATAAAATATATATTTTTTTTTAAAAACTGTCATTTTCGGTTTCAGTTTTCGGCCAAGTGTATCCTGCATTTTTGGTTTCGGCACCAAAATTTCCATTTGGTGCACCTCTACTCGGGAGAGTAGGCACATGTGTTTAAGGGACATGGTGTATGGAATGATGTCCAGCTTCCATAGGGCCAATATCTGAGTTGTAAATAATGGAAGTGCTCCAAGTTAGATACATTGTGGTACTCCTGGTAAGAAGCCCAAATAGGGAAAGTGTGAGAGGTCAGAAAATGGTGGACATGTGTAAAGCCATGTATGGTCAACTAGGCGAAGGACCTGGGTTGATACAGCGCTGAGGGAGAATTGTGGTATTGAGAACGGTAAGGGAAGGAAGGGGGCATTCATTTGCCTGAGTAGCGAATCGAGTCCCTGACCCTCAAGGGCTTAAGTCCGGCAGGCAGGCATGCCTTGTGTGGAATAAGTGTGCAGAAGAAAATTGCACTCAGGAAACTTGAATAGCCACTAGCACATCAATAGACATAATTTGAAAACACAAAAAATATATACATAAGTGCAGCGCTAAACATACAAGGTGAATCAACAAATGCAAATATGATTATGATCAAAACATATGCAATTAAAAAAATATATAAAAAATATAAATTCCAGAGTGATACCGCAGTGATACATCTCACATCCAATTCATTTAGGGGATTACCATATAACATCCACTTCTACCGTGAACCATCACCATGAAAGAGGGGCATATGTGCTTAACAAATGGAGTGGACTCCAGTACCATGAGTATGGAGTCAATCACACGCTGTTGTCCAGGTCAGAAAGGGCAATATGCCATCAAACTAGATCTGGTCACACGTGTAAGGCTAAAGCCAATAGCAACTCAACATCACCGACCATATCCATGCAAGAAAAAAACAATCCCACATAGTGTAAAACTGTAGAGAAAAGCTTATTTTAATAGTTAAAATGAACACTCACAAATGAAGAAAGACAAAACACCATCATTCTGACATTCCGACAAAGACAAAAAAAAAATAATAATTCCGGAGTAGCTAAAAAATCTGCTTCCTAGTTCAGAGAATCTAATGACGTCACAAGCAGGGCTCCGCCCGAAGTTTTCATCATAAATGACGTCGCTCGGGGCCCAGCCATTTATTCATTTCGTCCTTTATGACAAAACTCATTGAAAGGAGCCTTGCTTATGACGTCATTGCGTTCTCCGAACCAGAAAGTGGATTTTTTAGCTCCCTCTGAATGAACGTTGTATATAAGGACTTTCTTTCTTCATATGTAAGTGTTCATTTTATGTTTTAAAATAAACTTTGCAATTTTACAATATGTGGGATTGTTTTTTTTGTGCATTAATATGGTTGGTGATGCCGAGTTGCTATCGGCTTTAGCCTTACACGTGTGACCAATTTTACTTTGATGGTATAGTGCCTATCCTGACAATTCCCAGATGAGGTGTCTGCTATTTCTGACCTTGACAGCACAGGCATATAAAGTGTGATTGACTCTATTATACTCATGGCACTGGAGTCCACCTTATTTGGTAAGCACATCTGCCCCTCTTTCACAGTGATGATTCATGGAAGAAGTGGGTGTTATATGCTCTGATATATGGTGATTCCCCTAAGGAAGAGGATTCAAGATTTATCACACTGGTGGTCTCAATCTGGACTTTATATTTTTTATACATTTTTTTAATTGCATGGTTTGATCATAATCGTATTTGCATTTGTTGATTCACCTTTTATGGTTAGCGCTGCACTTGTGTATATATTATTTGTGTTATCAGGCCTTGTGTGGAAGCCACAACAGGGCTGTGTCTGGGACAGATTCACAGTTTGGCAGTTTTAAGAATATCCTTAAGGGGACATCTGTGGGGGCATGTAGCAGTGTGAGTTGCAAGATTTGTGACGCTTTACCGTTCTACATTATGGACTTCCAGGCTAACCTTGAAGTCTGAGTATAAAGTGTGAGGCAAGGGACCCTAAGGCGTTTGAGCCCAAAGGCAAGGATTTGGTTTTGTATGAGTTGTTAAAAAAAAAAAAAAGGTGCATCAGTAAGGTTTGGAAATAATAGAAAGCTTTGGGGAGGATGGTCATTTTTATAGCATTAATTCTGCCTATCCATGAGAAGTTGGAAATTTCCACCGTAACATAGGGGAGGTAAAGGTACATAATAAGGGGTAATAGTTGGCCGAAAATAAGGAGTATAGTGGGGGTTAATTTCACACCTAGGTAGTCCAACATTGGGGACGTCCAATGATAAGGAAAGGTAAACTGGACATAAATAACTGCCTCAGAAGGAAGCAAAATGTCTAGGGCTTTTGCTTAATGGGGTCAACCCAGAAGTCTGAGATATCCGCAAACTGGATAAGGAGGTGCTGAAGGTTCTGGAGTGTTGGGTGGGGGTTGGTGAGAACTAAAAGACCATCACCTGAAAACAAATAGAGTTTGAAGTGGAGTCCCACGTTCAAGACTGGTGATATGGGTTATCCCTAATTCATATCACCAGTCTTAAACGTGGGATTCCACTTCAAATTCTATTTGCCAATAATATGACCGAACCAGAGTGCCCTCAGAGTAGGTAAGAATTTACATCTTTCCTAACGGTAGTTAGAATAGGGCTGTTTAATCTTGGTTGGTATTTAACTGGGCTTTTACTTTCAATTTTATGTATAATTTGGATTGTTCTGTCTGTCTTGTAGCCACGTGAGGGTTCTGAAACAAGTTTTGAGTGTTTTTAAACCGATTGTAAAGCTTCTTTTTTTTTTTTTTCTTTAAAATAACAAACATGTCATACTTACCTTCCTGTGTGCAGTGGTTTTGCACAGTGGCCCCAAACCTCATCTTGCCAAGAACAAAAGTATGCATATCTGGATTTCTAACTTTAATTTGACTTCCCTTGCTGCATGCTTGTTCTATGTCAGTAACAAAATATTGAACCCAGAGAGAGCCAGGAAATGTATATTTTGAAAGCAATGTTAGCTTTATAAATATCTCAGCATTAAAGTGTTACCAAACCCACAACCGTAAAATCAGTCTGCATATGCAGTAAAGCCATGCTTGTTATACTCATCGTGGAACCTAAGGGGTTAATCCTCTGCGTTGTGTAAAAAGGCTGTTTGATCCTGTCTTCTCTGATCCTCCCCTTCTTCCACTGTCCCCAATCTATCTGCTGACGGAACTGAGGGTAGGGGACAAGCTGCACATACTCAGTTTTCTGTGTGTTGCTACAGAGTTCTTTTTTTCTTTTTCTTTTTTTTTCTTTTTTCTTGGGAGGGTGCATGTGATCAGCTTAGGGCCATTCAGCACTGTCGAGACAGAGGGTCAGGGGTCCTGCAGCCTTATAGGACAGTCAGAGCAGAATGAAAACTCCTCCTGCAAACTTTAACCAGAGACTGAGAGATGTCATAAGACTGCTATATACTGCTGATGAGAAAATGTATTTAGCAGTTTATATTTACTAAAATAATTGCATTTCTATGTTCTGTGTACTGTGGGAGACCAGATATTAATGCAGGGTCCTGGGTTTAGCAAAACTTTAATTTCATTTATGCATGTCATACTCTGCATACTTATGATCACATTTCTTGCAGCATGTTGCAGTGTGAACTGTTCTTGGAGTACTAAGTGGTTATTAAGTAGACAGGATTTTTCTGCAGTATCCTGCGGTACAGCTCCTGTTTGCCTGCTGGCAGTGAGATGGGCATGGTTGGATGGTGACGCAAAGCTCCCTGTGTTATGGATCTGTGCCAGGCCTGGCATCTTCCCAAGAGTATACAAAAGCTCTCCTAATTTCCTCCGAGAGATGACTGTTCTGAACACAGGAGGACATTGGCACAAGGAGCCAGCATATACATTACATGTGAC
The DNA here is from genome assembly GCA_018402905.1 of Glandirana rugosa. Classification (NCBI taxonomy): domain Eukaryota; kingdom Metazoa; phylum Chordata; class Amphibia; order Anura; family Ranidae; genus Glandirana; species Glandirana rugosa. Next base: position 581,981 of record BLSH010461791.1, on the reverse strand, counting down.
CTTATGTGTCTGTTAGATGTAATGTGGTGCTTACATAGGAGGAAAAAAAATTTACCATATTCTTGTCTCTATAAACCAAAGATTAATAATAAATCTAATAAGCTTTATTTATTTTTACAATTCTGATTTTGTTGCCGACACTTGGGAAATATCTTCGATAGCATGAAAGACCATGAGAGACCTTCCCATCATGCAACTTCACTTGCAAGTTTTTGAGACAGTTTTCAGTTATCATGAACTGGTCTTCAGTTTCTTTCCAGCAAGCCAACCACATATTGTAATCGTCAACACCACCCTGTGCCTTGCTAGCTAACTTAAAGCGAAAACTTTACCCATAAAAACGTCATAAAAAATCATCTCCATCAAGGAACATACATTTCACATTAATAATTATGTTACCGAAATTAGTGTGTGCTGTAAATTGCCTCCACCATTGCTTCTGTTTTTTTTTGCTGGAGGCTACCATTTTGCTAAAGCCCAGAGCCTCTGAACAGCAGTGAATCATAAAGTGGAACTAAACCCAACGGTTTAAAAAAAGTTACATTCCGGTAATGTCAGGATTGCTAACTGTTGCATTTGCTTGTCTCCTCAACCAAACTGTCAAACCATCAAATGTGCGGCACCATGGCAGTTGCATATCAAACAGAAGCAGCTTCCTTGGCAGTAGATCGGCCTCTACAAACTCAGCAGTGCCTAAAAATGCTTAAAATTGAGAGCAACTGAGCTTGTGCAGAGCAGGGTGAGACAGTGCATTACTGGATTTTAAACCATATAGACACTTATTTTTAATGTTTTACATAGCTATACCTACAAAAGGGGCCAGCCTGAAGTGATCTAGCAGGACTTCGTATTTCTGACTAAAGTTCCACTTTAAGACATAACTAAACCTAAGAACAAAAATGTTATATATTGCAGCATACTAATCTATAGATTTGATGGCTGCTGTTTTTTTTTTTTTTTTTTTTTTCAAGCTAAAAAACGCAAG
>BLSH010461791.1:564644-580986 GCA_018402905.1 Glandirana rugosa | reverse complement strand
ACAAAAATGTTATATATTGCAGCATACTAATCTATAGATTTGATGGCTGCTGTTTTTTTTTTTTTTTTTTTGTTTTTTTTCAAGCTAAAAAAACGCAAGTTTCAGAAAATGCATGTTGATCTTGCCAGAAATGCACTGTTCTTTTTTTTAATCAATTCTTGATGTAAAACCTTTCAGTAAAGTACAAATCCTTAGAGAGAAGGTATGTCCTACACATAAAGCAAATATTTACCAACATGTTACAGGTCTGCCATTGTGACAATTAAGGCCTCATGCACACAGGACATTTTTTGATGTTTATACAGCTGCTGTTTTCAGCTGCAGACGTTATTTTCTACAGTCATTAAACCCTCCATCATGTTATCCTATGTGTCCATGCACACATAGGCTGTTATCAACTGTTTTTAGCAGTGATGTTTTTGAGCTGTAAATAAAACCCAGCACCAGAGGGTTCTGAGAGATGTTTTTCAGCTGTAAAAACGCTCTGACGCCCACTAACACCGCTCACCAAAGTTCTTAGACATTTTGTGTCCATTGAAAAAAGAATAAAAAAAAAAAAAAACGCCCATTGATGCCAGCACTAAAAAAAGACTCATTAACGCTCAAAAACGCCGGTGCAAAAACGCTAAAAAAAGCTGAAAAAATCACTGATAAGCTACTGACTTTTTAAGGACATTTTGTTAACGTCCTGTGTGCATGTAGCCTAAAGAGCAATGTTACCCCAGCCCCAAGATAAGATGATCCTAATAAATCGAATCAAAGCAAAGAAACTTCCTGTGAAATGAAGTGGAAGCAAAAAGAGAAACCATCTTATCGTTCTTGCGAGAATGGCTAATGTTATCACTTCAAATGTAATGGAAAGTTGACTTTGCAAGCCTGCATGAATAAGTTACTGGTGTGTCATAATGTATAGCAATAATAATTATCTTTTCATCATTAAAAAACTGTCCTGGATTTCCAGTTAAAAGAGAAGTATGTTTTTTTGGGGTTTTTTTTTTTTTTTAAGAATCATACTTGCCTAGGTGGATGCAGCATCGGTATGATGCTGCATCTGTCCCCTAGCACCTCTAACACTGAGAACCGAGTGATCAAGCACTGCCAATCACTCGGTTCTTACAGCTTCATGAGCAGTGAGCTGCTGACAGTCATAGGTCTCTGCTCTGCCCCCTCCTCGCTCTCTAGAGCGCTGGGCTGCACTCCTGTGATCTATAGGAGAAATACAGCCAAACGAGCTTTGGCTGTACATCTCCTTTAATAACTTCTCTGGGCTAAGACGTCATCAGTCTGCTGCAGGCAAGGGGAAGCATTTGCTCTGTCTCCGCTCCCCCGGTGATTGGACAGTATCATTTTAACTCTAGGAATGTAGAAATTCACAAGGTGAGAGACTGCTGTAGGGGGCTGATCTTTGTCAATATTTGTGAATATAGCCAAGGACTACACAGGCATCAGGATTTACATGACTGTTTTCTATGAGCTACTATCTCTGTCTAGGAAGTATATGCTGAGCATTGCTGACATAATTCCAGAACATAGATGGCACTGGCCTTCTGGCGACAAATGCAGATGTTCAGGGGGAATACTGCTCTGCTAGATTATGAGTGAGCCCATTGGGAGGTGGTCCTGGGGGTAGGACCGTGTTCTGAAGCTTGTCAGCTGATTAACGTTTTGCCTGCAACACCATCATCGGTGTGCAAGTGTTTCCTTTGAACTATGTATGGAATGACAGACTCCAAGCCAGCACCTGATTCTAGCATATGAAGAGAGCGTATGGTGGGTTGGAGTGGTGCACATTTCTCTACCAAAACCCTAGAAGCCCTGAATCTTTTTAAGCAGCTTCCAGTCTTTTTTTTTTCACAATGGAAGCACCTTGGCATTCAATTGAGAGGGGCCTTCATTACATTTTGAAGGCAAGGAGGCAGCGGCAAGGCTACGCTAGACATTTTGAATAGCTGAGTAGAAGAATTTATGTTGCTCTATGCAGCCATACAATAGTCAACCAATAGGGTCTACACTAATTAATTTTTAAACAAAATCTTCACTTCTTAAAATAAATAAATACAATTGAGAAAACACAATTTGCTTTTTTGTTCCGTTGACTAGTTTTATGTGGGTTTTTTTCACCTTTGTATTAGAACCCCACAAATCATTCCTGTTCTAGTTGCTAGTTTAATATCAGGATAAATTGCTTGATGGCTTTAAAAAAAAAATTAGTCCTCACCAATTTTTCAGCCAGTGGATTGCATTACCTTCTGGCCAGTATTTCAGGGAACTTGAATGATGAGATCTCCCTTCTTGAGTTTCTAACTTTGAACAGCCATTAAAATACCAAGCAAAGACTCATTCTTCTTTTTGCATTCCAGAATAAATATAGATTAATATGAACACTGTCACTTTGCCTATTCAGAGCAAAGTGATAGGTTCTCTTGAGAAAAAACCCTACCTACTGATACTTCCATACACTGCTCCATCGCTCTTGCTCCATCTGAGCCTTCCGTAAATATCCAATACTTACCTCTCCCCCCAGGATGCAATGCTAATGTCGAGTTGCCAAAGCCTGCACACCGCCACGTAAACCAAAACTCCTGCATTCAGAAAGTGCACCAAACCCACAGGATATAATAGAAGTCTATGGCTAAGCGCAGCAAACCCACAGGAATGCTGCATGTAACACTGCACTGCACCCAAGGTGTCATCTCCTCTTTTCTGTTGCTGACACCACTCTGGAGACCACTAGCCGGGATAAGAGGTGGAGTGCAGTTGGTATAACTCCGCATGGGACAAGAGAAGCCACTACAGAGGAGGCATCGGCTTATGCAGCTCTTGTTCCCTACTACAGCTCTAACTTTACAAGTAGTCCCTCTACATTGCACTCTGATGCTCTGGGATGGCGGGTCAGCAAGCCCAGACTGCGATCTACCAGTTAGCTGGCCGCAATCTACTGGTTGCTGACCCCTCACTTTAAGCCTTGAAAGGTGGTGAAAATACACAATTGTTCTTCAGGCATTTCTTTGAATTCACACGTCCACCTCACTACTTTCTGGCTCTTAATCTGATGTTTCATGAAATCCTTTACTTACCATTTTTTAGTGCACGAGATATCCCTTAACATTCAATATATATTTTGCCATTTCTCGCTTTCTAAAAGCATGTTTTAGCTTTCTATAGCTCCCTATCAGGTGAAAACCTGCCTTAGGCCCCTTTCACACAGGTGATCCAATTGGGTCTGCCTGTCAGTTTTTCAGGCGTACCTGATCGGACCCTCCAGTCTCTTCTATGGAGCGGCGGATGTCAGCGGACACATGTCCCGCTGCCATCCGATAATATCTGCCAAAAACAGACAGATGGTCCTATTCCCCATTCATCTGATGGATCGGATGGAAACGGACAGGTGGTCTGTTTCCAGCCGATTGCCCCATAGAAGACAATGGGCTGTGTCTGTGTCCACTCTGCATAATGGAGCGGACACGTACTGTTAATCTGCTCGCTCTGTCTAGTATATAGCAGGGACGCCGCGCCGGTTGGTCACGCCCTCAGACGAAATGATGACGAAACGCTTCAGTGCGTGACCACGCGGCTGTCAATCTGCATCAGCTGGGACTCTCCGTACCCGGGATAACTGCTACGGTCCATAGGAGCGGTGAGACAGATGTGTCCGAGGCTGATCTGTTTGCTTTTATTACGTGTGTTGATTGCATTCATTGTGTAAGTGTACATCTGAAAGGGGGGTGTTTTATGTCTTACTGTGCTCAATAAAGTTACTCGGATTATGCACTATGTGAGCGCATTTGTTTTAAGGTACAGCCCATACCATTTAAGATCAGTGATTTTTATGATAAATACACCTGGGAATAGAGCCGTGGAAGGAGGAGGAGAAGTGAGCACAGTTACGAGAGTGACCTGAATGCTTATTGATATCTTGCCTCTGGTGAGTTTTCCCATATAGGGGGGATCTCCCTCCCGATTTTTATCACGTGGTGTGGTGGCGGTCAAGATTTGAGTACAGTTCCGGCCCTTTTGGTTGCATCATTCACCAGCTTGTTCATTTGGACTGTTTGTATGGACTGCTAGTGATGATTAGCGCAGCTTGCACCTTATATGTTAAGCACCAATTACAGCCTCAATTCTTTTTGAGTATGATACTACAAGCTTGGCACGCCAATTTTTCCGCAGTTTCTCCCATTTTTCTTTGCAGGATCTCTTAAGTTCCATCAGGTTGGATGAGGAGCGTCGGTGCACAGCCGTTTTCAGATCTGTCCAGAGATGTTCAATCGGGTTCAAGTCTGGGCTCTGGCTGGGCCACTCATGGACATTCACAGAGTTGTCCCGTAGCCACTCCTTTGTTATTTTGGCTGTGTGCTTAGGGTCGTTGTCCTGTTGGTAGATGAACCTTCTCCCCAGTCTGAGGTCCAGAGCTCTCTGAAGCAGGTGTTCATCAATGATGTCTCTGTACATTGCTGCACTCATCTTTCCCTCGATCCTGACTAGTCTCCCAGTTCCCGCTGCTGCCACCACCATGCTTCACTGGTATTGGTCAGGTGATTAACAGTGCCTGGTTTCCTCCAGACATGATGCTTGCCATTCAGGTCAAAGAGTTCAATCTTTGTTTCATCAGTCCAGAGAATTTTGTTTCTCATGGCCTGAGAATCCTTCACGTGCCTTTTGGCAAACTCCAGGTGGGCTGTCATGTGTCATTTAGTGGATTCCGTCTGGCCACTCTACCATACAGGCCTGATTGGTGGAATGCTATAGAGATTGTTTTTTCTTCTGGAAGGTTCTCCTCTCCACAAATGCTGGAGCTCTGTCAAAGCGACCATCGGGTTCGTGGTCACCTCCCTGCTTAAAGCCCTTCTCCCCAGATCGCTCAGTTTGGCTGGCCAGCCCACGCTAAAGAATCCTGGTGGTTCCAGGATGATGGAGGCCACTGTACTCAATGGGACCTTCAATGCTGCAGAAATGTTCTTTACCCTTCCCCAGATCTGTGCCTCGATGCAATCCTGTCTCTGAAGTCTACAGACAATTCCTTGGACTTCATTGGTTTGTTTGTGCTCTGACATGCACTGTTAACTGTGGGACCGTATATAAACAGGTGTGTGCCTTTCCAAATTATGTCCAATCAACTGAATTTACCAGAGGTGGACTCCAATCAAGTTGTAGAAACATCTCAAGGATGATCAGTGGAAACATGATACGCCTGAGCTCAATTTTGAGTGTCATGGCAAAGGCTGTGAATACTTTTGTACACGTGATGTTTTTTTCATTTTCTATTTTTAATAAATTTGCAAAGATTTCAAACAAACTTCTCTCACATTGTCCTTATGGGGTATTGTTTGTAGAATTTTGTGGAAAATAATGAATTTAATACATTTTGGAATGAGGCTGTAACACAACAAAATGTGGAAAAAGTGAAGCGCTGTGAATACTTTCTGGGTGCACTGTATGTCTGGAGTTATACTTAAAGCGGTGTAGCAGCTCTGACAATGGATGTTGAATACACAGCAGAAACATCCTCTATCAGATGCAGCAGTTCAGATCAGAGGAATTAGGGGTATGTGGGGGCATCAGAGACTTTTTGGTGGCTTGTGTGGGCAGCTGGATGATTTCTGTGTCGTTCATTCTTCTTCTGATGGTTGATGGAGAGCACAAAGTACTTCATCTTGGGTCAAAATATATGAGCCAGGAACCTTTTCCTATGATACTGAGAAATGACAGATAATGGTTATAACACAAAGATGCAGATGCTTAGCATCTGCATCCTGGCTTGAAGAGAACAGTCTCCAGCTGTGGGCCTCACAGCACTGTGTCACCAGCTTGTTTTGAAGCTCACCAGCCCAGGTGGACTTTTATGAAGTAAAGCCAGAGATCTGGAATATGTGGTAAGATGCCCAGAGGACCTCATCAATATGCATTTATTCATCCCAAGCAATTACACAGCCATTCTTGTTGTAATGGCATTTCATGTACGCATCTCTGCTGCTGATATGTATGTCAGTCTGAAAGCCCTTTGACCAGCAATGTTATTGCTACGAAGGAATGCCGTAATCCTCAGTCAGCGCTGGAGGGGCGGCTGTGTACAACTATGTTCCAGTACATGATATCCAGCCATGCAGTTTACATCCGCCGTAAAATCATATTCATTAAAAGTACTTTATGCCATGGAGGAGTCACTGTTTTTAATTCTCTTAAAGTAATATAAATCCCTTTCTGTGCTTAGGTTTTATTATCTTATACTGGCCATACACTATACGAAAAATTGGTGGAAAATCGGTCATTTGGACAGTTCGTTTGTTTTTCGGCCAGTTAATGGGCACAAATCGGTAATCGGTTGGGACAGTTTTTTTAGCCAAAAAACGAAGGACAAGTTTGGAAATTTTTGGCCGAACGAACGATAAATCGAAAGGTTAATGTTTTTCCCTTCCAAACTGTTTGCACTAGGTATATGTGAAAAAACAAACAAAAAAACTTATTCATGTACAGTATCTCACAAAATTGAGTACACCCCTCACATTTTTGTAAATTTTTTATTCTATCTTTTCATGTGACAACACTGAAGAAATGACACTTTGCTACAATGTAAAGTAGTGAGTGTACAGCTTGTATAACAGTGTAAATTTGCTGCCCCCTCAAAATAACTCAACACACAGCCATTAATGTCTAAACTGCTGGCAACAAAAGTGAGTATATCCCTAAGTGAAAATGTCCAAATTGGGCCCAAAGTGTCAATATTTTGTGTGGCCACCATTATTTTCCAGCACTGCCTTAACCCTCTTGGACATGGAGTTCACCAGAGCTTCACTGGTTGCCACTGGAGTCCTCTTCCACTCCTCCATGATGACATCCCGGAGCTGGTGGATGTTAGAGACCTTGCGCTCCTCCACCATCTGTTTGAAGATGCCCCACAGATGCTCAATAGGGTTTAGGTCTGGAGACATGCTTGGCCAGTCCATCACCTTTACCCTCAGCTTCTTTAGCAAGGCAGTGGTCGTCTTGGAGATGTGTTTGGGGTCGTTATCATGTTGGAATACTGCCTTGCGGTCCAGTCTCCAAATAGAGGGGATCATGCTCTGCTTCAGTATGTCACAGTAAATGTTGGCATTCATGGTTTCCTCAATGAACTGTAGCTCCCCAGTGCCGGCAGCACTCATACAGCCCCAGACCATAACACTCCCACCACCATTCTTGACTGTAGGCAAGACACACTTGTATTTGTACTCCTCACCTGGTTGCTGCCACACACGCTTGACACCATCTGAACCAAATAAATTCATCATGGTCTCATCACACCACAGGACATGGCTCCAGTAATCCATGTCCTTAGTCTGCTTGTCTTCAGCAAACTGCAGGCTTTCTTTTGCATCATCTTTAAAAGAGGCTTCCTTCTGAGACGACAGCCATGCAGACCAATATGATGCAGTGTGCGGTGTATGGTCTGAGCACTGACGGTTGTCGTCCCCCCCCCCCCCCACCCCACCCCTTCAACCTCTGCAGCAATGCTGGCAGCACTCATACATCTATTTCCCAAAGACAACCTCTGGATATGAAGCTGAGCACGTGCACTCAGCTTCTTTGGTTGACCATGGCGAGGCCTGTTCTGAGTGGAACTTGTCCTGTTAAAGCACTGTATGGTCTTGGCCACCGTGCTGCAACTCAGTTTCAGGGTCTTGGCAATCTTCTTATAGCTTAGGCCATCTTTATGTAAAGCAACAATTATTTTTTTCAGATCCTCAGAATTCTTTTCCATGAGGTGCCATGTTGAACTTACAGTCACCAGTATGAGAGTGAGAGTAATAGCACCAAATTTAACACACCTGCTCCCCATTCACACCTGAGAACATTAACGAGTCACATGACACCGGGGAGGAAAAAATGGCTATTTGGGCCCGATTTGGACATTTTCACTTAGGGGTGTATTCACTTTTGTTGCCAGCGGTTTAGACATTAATGGCTGTGTGTTATTTTGAGGGGACAGCAAATTTGCACGGTTATACAACTGTACACTCACTACTTTACATTGTAGCAAAGTGTCATTTCTTCAGTGTTGTCACATGAAAAGATATAATAAAATATTTACAAAAATGTGAGGGGTGTACTCACTTTTGTGAGATACTGTTTGTCCATTGAATGATTTATCGATCATTACATGATGGCACTATTGTTTGCTCTCACAGCCGATTGTTGTTCGGAAATGGGTTCGGATGATTTTTCGTATAGTGTATGGCCAGCATTAGACAATTAAAACAAATTGTGCTGAGAAATAATTTATTTGTAATTGTTTAGGGCCTTCGAAAGAAAATCTGCTACTTTTCCCAAGAAGGGCCAAGTGACGGATTCTCTTACTAACCCACCACACAGAAACATGTATACTTCCCTTCCCTGCTTCTCATCTGCTCTCTTGCTCTGTCACAGCTGTGGAGTATACATGGAAGTGCCCTGTGAATGGGCAAAGTGAGTTTAAACTGTACTAGACTTGGAATATGCCTCAGCAATTCAAACAGAGCAGATCATGAAAATGCTTATCTTCAACAAAAAACACCTTTCAAGAGGAACTTTAGATACAGACATTAAAGTAGGTAAAGGTTATATAGGTATCTTGACTTTTCTTGTAAGTCTAGTTGAACCCTGCTCCTCCCACGGGTTTATCCTTCCTATTGGTCATTTGATGTGTTTGGCAGCCTGGTTGACTAAACTGACAAATGGGAGGGGAAAGCCAAGCTCAGAATTTACAGAAAAAGTCCATATGTGCATTAAAAACATGTCAAAGTCATAAAGTCTCCTCCGCTTATTCGTAAAGTAGAAGTCTACGCAAATGTAGGTTTCCATCTCTAGCCTTCCTTACTCCTCCTTTTCACATTGATTTTGATATATCGGGCACAACCTTAGGTGACTGTTACTATGAGCTGCAGGTGTAACACTGCAGTAAAATAGCGGTGATTCTGATACTTCTACCAGCAGCATGGTTGATGCTAAATGGAGCTTTAATTATGTGATTGGGAGGAGTTAATGGATGTGGAATAGGGGGGAATGAACTAGTGGAAGGTATGGAGAAGTGATTCTGGTTTGGGTAATATAGGTAAGGTAATAGTGCTACTAATGATGCAGTTTTGAGTTCAATTTCCATGTGTGACATATTTTAATCCTTTGTGATAAATACTTTACTTAATATATAATCCTCATCATTACTATTTATTACTGCAGGGGTAAGTGTTACAAAGGTAAACTAACACCAAACACCCTCACCGATCTATGCCCCAACGACCCCCCCCCTCGCATTCACAGCTGTGAGCACCCCTACAGAAGCTCCAGCAGTCCAGGGATTAGAAATAAGTGATTAGAAAACCCTCATCTTAAACGCAATGTTGGGGTTGTTTAAACACAAAAGGAAGAAAAGTAAACAATAAAAACATCTGAATGGAGTTTGGATGGTAACCCCTGAGGGGAAGGCACACTGTTACCTGAATCTTTGCAGGTCCATACAAAGAGGTGAGTGTATAAGCACAACGGTGGCGGGAGTCACAGAGCACAAGTTTGAAGCATATACTGGATAAGAAGTTTGATGCTCTACACATGGTGAAATGTGAAGGGCAGAGGCGTTGCTAGGGGGTGGCTATTGGGGCTATAGCCCCGAGTCTGGGGCCCATAGCCCCGGGTCTCTTACAGGGTGGGTGCAGTTCTGCAATTAGCAGGTATGTCCCGGTCTGGAATGCAGACTGTGTGTGTATATATATATATATATATATATATATATATATATATATATATATACATTGTATATATATATATATATACATACACACACACACACACATACATGCACATGTATATTTATTACTATTATTTATTTTAATACATGTATGCCCGCTCAAGCGTATTTCTTTACTTCGCTGCTATGGGCTCTAGCCCCAGATCTTTTGTAGACCTAGCAACATCCCTGGTGAAGGGTATTAGGACTTTTGTGTGATAAGGGAAATCATGAGAGACATTTTCTTTGTATAGTGTTTATCCAGTAAGTGGTGCTTGTATGTTAGATCGTTCACAGAGCATTTTGGCACAGGTGGCACAGCATTTCGTACATATATCTGAGCACTGTGGGAACATAAATTTGTTTTCAGCCACTAGATTATATTTCAATTATTTCAGTTGTTTTAGTTTCTTCTAATTTTTTAGGTTAGCACTTTAAAACATTAGGGGTAGCGTGGGAGTGTTTCATTCGTAGTGGCCATTATCTTTTAGTCTTTACCAAATTGATATTTGCTATTCCAAGTGGAACTGAACGCAAAAAGTGAAGGTTTCCTATTATTATACTGGATTTCTATAGTGCCAGTAGTTTGCGCAGCGCTTTACAGTATAAGTGGAGACAGTACAGTTAGACTACAATAAAATACAAGGGGGTTAAAAGGGCCTCATAAGAGCTTACAATCTAATAGGGTGGGACAAGTGGTACAAAAGGTAATAAAATTGAGGGGTGAGCTGATGGAAGAGTTAAAAGTTCAGTTGTTAGGTGGAGGTGGGATAGGCTTCCCTGAATAGATGAGTTTTCAGAGATCACCTAAAGGTGGCCAGAGTACGAGATAGCTAGACAGATTGAGTTCTAGAGGATGTGAGGCTCTGGAGAAGTCCTAGAGAAAAGCATGAGAAGAGAATACAAAAGCACTAGAGAGCAGCAGTTCTTGGGAAGAGCAGAGAGGACAGTTTGGGTGATATTTTGGGACAAGTTTGGTGATGCAATTTTTATCAGTTCGTAAATTACTATTTTTATATTATTATACAGTATTTATATAGCGCTAAGAGTTTGCGCAGCACTTTACAACATGGGGGCAGACAGTACAATTACAATACAATTCAACACAGGAGGAATCAGAGGGCCAAGAGGGACAAAAGGTAATAACTGTAGGGGATCAGCTGATGGAGAAAATTAAAATACAGGTGTTAGGTGTGGGTAGGATAGGCTTCTCTGAAGAGAAGGGTTTTGAGGGATCGTCTAAAAGCTAATAGAGTAGAAGATAATTGGACAGTTTGGGGTAAGGTGTTCCATAGGATTGGAGAGGCTCTGGAAAGGTCCTGGAGGCCAGCATGGGAGGAGGTGATGAGGGAGTTAGAGAGCAGGAGATCTTGAGAAGAACGAAGAGAGAGAATAGGTTGGTACAGGGGGTCCCCGGGTTACAAACAAGATAGGGACTGTAGGTTTGTTCATAAGTTGAATTTGTAAGTCGAAACAGGTACATTCTTTAAGTGTAGCTTCAGCCAAAACAAATATTTTTAAGCTTTTTGGATAGCACGGGGAATGGTTAACACTCCTGTAATGTTTGTTTTGCTGTCTATGTTTCTGTTCAGAAGATTTCACCTCACTTCCTGTCACAATGATAATTGGATTTTGAAAATATTGGGTTGTTGTGGAAACAAACCTTGGTAATAAAGCTTCAGTGGAGACCCCTTTTTCCCATAATAACTCTTACAGGAGTGAATTTCCCTTCCTAGGGGGAGATTTCCTCTCACTTCCTGTTGTCTCCCTCCGTTTGTAAGTAGGAGTCGTTCATAAGTCGGATGTTCATAACTAGGGGACTGCCTGTATTTAGAGATTAAGTTAGTGATGTAACTGGGGGCTGCGTTGTGGATGGCTCTGTAAGCAGTTGTTAGTATTTTTAATGTAATTTGTTGGGTGAGTGGAAGCCAGTGGAGGGATTGACAGACAGGAGTAGCAGACACAGAGCAATTGGTAAGATGGATAAGTCTACATGATTAGTGACTTTTAGTAGGCCAGTTTCTGTGGAGCGCTGTGAGCGAAAGCCAGACTGTGAGTGATTAAGAAGATTGTTTTCAGTGAGGTAGACTAAACATTCTGCAAGTTTAGAGGTAAATGGGAGCAAGGAGATAGGTATTCAGGTTGGTGGGGTCCAGTGAGGGCTTATTAAGTATGCAACTGATCTATGCATGCTTTAGGGGTGAGAAAAATGTGCCAGTAGAGAGGGAGAGATTGAAGATGTGAGTGAGGGAGCATGGGATAAAAGAAGGTTACTGTAGTAGTTGCGAGGTAACAGGATCCAGGGGACAATTTCTTAGGTGGGCATCTGAGAGAAGTTTGGTAACCTGTTCAGTAGTAGCCAGGTCAAAAGCGGAAAGTAATGAATGTGCTGTTAGGGTGTGTTAAAGTGTTACTAAACCCACAACCGTAAAATGAGTCTGTATATGCAGCATTGCATGCTGGTAATACTCACTGTGGAACTTAAGGGGTTAATCCTCTGCATTGTGTAAAAAGGCTGTTATAGCCTGGTTGTCATAGATCCTTCCCTCCTGCACTGTCTGTCTGCGAAAGAGCAGCTAACACAGGCAGGGTATCCCACCTGCACATGCTCAGTTGTGTCTTTTATGCATACGAGGTACTGCTGCTCCTTTAAGAAGATGGCTGCCCACACATAGCACAGTATGGAGCAAGACATGGTAAATTTGTGATTGGAAAAAAGATCATCTGCAGGGAGCCTACAGTAAAATACTGATGACTACTAGTCCTGTAGTTTTCTTCTGCCTTCGTTTTGTGGGCACAGTTTCCACAGTTTGTCCTTTCCTTTTCTAGATCTGTGTAAAGTAATATGCAGAATGCATCGTAGACCCCTTCAGCTGCCTGCACTTACCTCACTCCTGCATCTTATAGGCCACAGGAATTCCTAAAGCCAGGAAATTTAATATGTTAAACTTTTGCCCAATAGGTGTTAGTCTGGTCCAATCCTCTGGAATCCTGCTACACTTGCATCCATTGGTTGTGCAGATGATGAGCAGCCTCCATGTTCAAAAGGGGCCAACCCTTGACTTAGAAATTAGCATATCTAAACACCTTTGGTGAGAGTGACTGCATTGTATTCTAGTGGCTACTTTAGAAAAGGAAAGGTTTATTTTAAAACAGCAATCAGACATGCTTTACAACAGTTTCTAGGTTCTTGATTGAATTAATGCACCACAGAACTTAAAATAAAAATGAGTCTCAATTGTTTTGTGGAGAGAGTGAAATTCCATACCCACATAAAACACTCAGCATGGCGTACTGACTTGCTATAAACAGTGTGGGCTATATGCTCTGGCATCTGGTTTATAACTTTAGTACTTTTGTCTGTGGGGAAGAGTATCCACTTGATCCACACTACACATCTGTGCTGTATCAGACAAGTGTTCTGCACACATTTCTGTCATTGGAAATAGCAGGCTTTGAGGGGCTATACACTTCGGATCAGACCATCCAAAATGTGGGGGTGTTTTGGGCGATGCTAGAGATTTAGAGAGAAGGAATACAGGTTGGAATTTATCAAAACTGGAGCAGACAGAATCTGGAGTAGCTTTGCATAGTAACCAATCAGCATCCAGCTTTAGCTTGTTCAGTTAAGCTAAAAAATATAGAAGCTGATTCCCACAATTAACCTTTAACCTCTTCCTGACCGTGCTATAGGGGAATGACGGCTACAGCACGGTCACACATTTTCTGGAGGATGTCTATTGACGTCCTTCCATGGTCTCGCTTCCCGTGCACCTCCTTACATGGTCTCGCTTCCCGTGCACCCCCTGCAACACACACCGCTAGGGATTTATGATCACTGTGTCCTTCAGACACAGGTGATCACAGATCAGGGTAAAGAGCCAATCAAAGTGGCTCTTTACCATGTGACCAGCTGTGTCCAATCACAGCTGAACACTGCGTAAACAAGATTTGCCTGCTATTGGCAGTCCTCCCCTCACGCTGACAGCACGTGAGGAGAGGAGAGCCGATAAGCAACAATCCACAGAGGGGACATCTACACTGATAATCAGGGCACTGATCATCGGTGTCCTGATTATCAGTGCAGCCCCCACCTGTGCCCACCAGTGATGCCCACCATTGCCGCTTATCGGTGCCCATATTGCCGCCTCATCGTTGCAGCCTATCAGCACACATCAGTGAAGGAGAAAAATTAATCATTTGCAAAATTGTGTAACGGAAACTAAGAAAAACTTTATTTTTTCAAAGTAGTTTAGCAAAAAAATAAAAAACCCAATGGTAATTAAATACCACCAAAAGAAAGCTTTAGCTGTCTCTGTAAATGATAAAAATTTCACATGGCTAAAGTGCTGCATGACTTCGCAACTGTCATTCAAAGTGTGACAGTGATGAAAGCTGAAAATTGGCCTAGGCAGGAAGGGGGAGAAAGTGCCCAGTAGGCAAGTGGTTAATTTGTGTATTTTATTTCTGCCTAAAGTTCAGCTTTAAACTTTATTTTTAAGTCAGCAAAATGGATTGACAGTAATAGGAAAGGTACACAGACATCACATCACACAGAAGTAGCACAGCACCATCATTACAATGCCAAACAGAAAAATAGCTACCTGTTACATCTGCAGTAAAATCTAACACCATCCACATCTTGGTTATACATTTTTCTAAGAGCTCTGTTACAACAGATTTCTGGAGCAAAATTAAACTTCAAAAATAAAAATCCAATTAAGCAATTAGCATAGTAACATGGCATCCAAAAAGCTGTTTGTGAGATGTTGATGTGCGGACATGTTGTGAGGGGTGTGCCAGAGTACTGGCAAAGATCCTGCGGCACGTGTGCATATGTGCTGGGATCTATGGCATTCTCCAGATCCTGTAGACCTGGCAGAGACCCGCAGCTTGTCTGATCTACAGTAGTGTTTGGCAGCGCTGAAGAAGAAGGGCGAAGGGAGAACCTAAAATACAGGTGTAACATGTTCTGAATGTAAACTTTTCCTTTAGGTGCTGAGACAAATAACTTGCCACTGACAGGGGTGATTACAATGGTCTGCTTTTATTTATTCATTTAAAACCCTTATCCCAAAAGAAAAAAACTGTTGCTATAACTGCAGTGTGAGCTAAAATTTGGCTTCAGTAAGTGTATCTAAATCTGCTAGTCCATTGATTACTTCCCTCCCCCAGATTAACTATGCTGCTGTCCAAATGTGTCTCTGTGCTCCTTCATCCGAAGTGGAGGCAGTCTAATACAGGAATTGTGTTACTGGCCAGATCTATAGGTGCAAACAGAGGTGGAAAAAAAAAAATTAAACTAATGCAGCCACCACATCTAATGGTTGCTAAGCTGCAATATTTTACATTTTTTTGATTTATTACCGCTTTAAGTCCTAATATGCATAATTTTGGGCCTAATCTATGAGTATACCCATTAGATGGTAAAGGACCTTAACCACTTGCCAACCCCCCGCCGCAGCGTGACAGTGACAAGGTGGCTCATTATCGCAAACCGCCGTCACAAGACGGCGGCCACGACAACTAGCATTGTGAGCGCGTGCGCGCCACCGAAGGTGCACCCGCGCGCTCACTTTGTTCGGGGGGAGCCAGGGAGCGGGTGTGGCGGACTCGATTGCCGCCAGCTACCCGCGATGGCCCTCCCCGCACTGAAAGAATGGAGGTCCGTGTAAGTAAACACGGACCTCCGTTCTGTGAGAGGGGGAAGGTCCGTGATCACAGCCTTCCTCTACATGGAAGCTGTGATCACTTCCCTTCCCCTGCTAGGGCAGCCCACACACAGTTAGAGCACGCCCAGGGAACACAGTTAACCCTTAGAGCGCCCCCTGCAGGATAACCCCTTCACTGCCAATGGCATTTACACAGTAATTGGTGCATTTTTATAGCACTGATCGCTGTATAAATGCCAATGGTCACAAAAAAGTGTCAAAATGGTCCGACATGTCCGCTGAAATATTGCAGTACCGCTAAAAATCGCAGATCACCGCCATTACTAGTAAAAAATTTAAAAAAAAATAAAAACCCCAGAAATGAATTCTCATCATCCGTAAACGCGGCAACTTTTGCGCAAACCAATCAATAAACGCAGATTGCGATTTTTTTTTACCAAAAATGTGAGGATGAATATAAATCAGTCAAAACCGATGAAAAAAAATGTGTTTTTATATATTTTTTTGGATTTGTATTTTATCAAAAAGTAATACATTTGGGTCTTTTTGTAAAATTGTCGCTCTTCTTTTGTTTATAGCGGCGATCAGAAATGACGCAGAGGTGATCAAATACCACCAAAAGAAAGCTCTATTTGTGGGGAAAAAAGGATACAAATTTTGTTTGGGTACAACGTCGCACGACCGCGCAATTCTCAGTTAAAGCTACACAGCGCCGAATTGCAAAAAGTGCTCTGGTCCTAAAGTGTGAAATCCTTCCAGGGCTGAAGCGGTTAAAATGTGTTCCCTATAAAAATGCATGTCCATGCCAGATAGTTAAAAGACCCTGTAGCAGTAGCAAACATTCTTTCTGTGTGATTGGAGCAAGATCCAATGTTCTCCTTCTATTGCAGCTACAGGTGGAATGTTATTAAAGTGGACTTCCACCAAAAAGTGG
>BLSH010461791.1:533433-549213 GCA_018402905.1 Glandirana rugosa | reverse complement strand
CCACGCGACACGACGACATGTCACTATACGTTAGGAAAAGACATGCGACACAAAATAGAAGGACAAATCACGTCGAGGGTCGATACACTTATCCTGTGTAGGATCACCGTCCTAACGGTTGAAGGACGTGGAAAAAAAATGACTGTTTTGTTCCTTTTAAATGACTGTTTCGTGAAAATAAAGTTGACCATAGGACTTTTTTTACTGTTTTAAGGAGAATCTTTGACTTTGTTCGTTATAAATTTGTGTTAGACATTTGTGTTATGGGTATTGTCCATGAACCGGACCAAGTCAACTGTTTTCCAGCAGGGTGGCTGATAATTTGTCGTGCTGTGTTGACTTTTTAAAAGTGAACCAGGCCAAGTACCTGTTATGGGTATTGTGTTTACAGATTGTGTTTAAATATTGCTTGTTTCAGTTTCTAAGAGGAATTTTGTCATTTTTTTCAGGATACCAGTTGAAATAAAAGTGCTTTGTCAGTAAATTTTCCTTGTTTTGTCAGTAAAAAAAAGGTGCAGGAAGTTGGCAATCCTGCCACTAGGATGTGTCCTATTCACATAGCTGGGAGCTGCACTAAACAGGAAGATAAAACACAGCGTACAGAAAAGGATTGCATATCACTGTACAGCAGCACAGCGCACCATGCTGTCATACAGTGACATGAATGAAGTGTCACTTTGTAGACGTCAAATAAAATTGAGTAAAAAAGGGACGTGGTCTGGACATGGCTGAGTGAGGCAGCATTTCTTCAGAGCTCCGGAACCCCACCTCTCTACCCGAGACTAAACGGACTATACTAAACACCAAATCGGGCTTCAGAATGTACCCATCGAGGAGAAAAGGCAAGAGTGCCAAAAATGTTGTTAAGGGCTCAGTGGGAAACGGAATAACAAAGTACCTCACAGATACGCCATCTGCTTCACCTCTACTGAAAATGGCGGACCTTATGGACTCTCCACGTGTGGCACATCCACCATGGGATACTGCAGCCTCGCCAGCGCCATCCACATCTTCGGAGGCTTACTCGGACATTCCAATGGCATACCAGACAGATGCACAGGGCACCCAGCATCACCCACTTACATTACAGGCGGATGCCGAGCTACGGTCTCTACTGATGGCGCTGCCGACGAGAACGGACTTTGAGACTTTGGAAGCGGCCCACCGCAAAGACATCATGGACGTGAAGAAGGACATAACAGAGTTAACTACCCGCCTGACTACTGGGGAGACCTCTGTGGCGAGAGTAGAGACACAGCTGGCAGCGCAAACTACTACAGTGATCAGCCCTCAGCTGCAATTGGAGGAACTCAAAGACCGGAGCCGCAGGAACAACCTGAGGCTCTGGGGTCTTCCAGAGGCAACTGGTCAGGAGAACCTGCAGGTTACGGTGTTGGCTATCTTCCGAGACCTGGCGGGCGAATCCTTTCCTACTAATCTGTCATTCGACCGCATACACCGGGCACTAGGTCCTCACTCTACGGACCCGGAGAGGCCCTGGGATGTGGTCTGTAAGGTCCATCACTACTCCCACAAGGAACTCATTTTGCGGAAGGCCTGGGAGATAGGCGCCACGGAGTTTGACGGGGCCCAGATTAAGGTCCTCCCAGGACCTCTCTAGAGCTACTTTACAAAGGAGGTCCATGTTACGGCCGGTTCTGGAGGCAGCCAGGCGATCAGGAGTGACCTACCGATGGGGATTTCCCCTATCAGCCATGTTTCGTAAGGCTCAGCAATTCTTTACCTTTAGAACCCCGGAGGACCTGCCAGCACTGTTCTTCTTTTTAGAAACTGACCCGGTCTCCGTCCCTAACTGGCTCCAGTTACTGCCTAGACCTCAGGGCCGCCCGAAAAATCATCTAATGTCAACCGACGTCCGAGCACCCTTTCCCCCGAGACCTCAGAGAAGTCCGCGCCGCTCTCGCATTGCATCCCCGGAGGATGTGCGGGAGGCTTAGCGGTAACTCTGGACTGCAGTGGGTTAACTAAACATCACGGAACGGCACGCTACAGACTCTCTGGCGTGCGATTGGACATCTTGGGCAGGTGAGTCGTGGTTCCCACAGTGACTGAACCCCTCTGGGCTGGGATGGAAGGTTTACTATGCTATAGGACGGTCAGTGCCGACACGGACTGTGGTGTCCTCTCCCTTTTGGATGGAGGACGAGAGCGACCCCCCCCCCCCCCTATTCATCCTGCCTGGAGAGTGGACTGTTACCGGTGCTAGCTGACGATGCAGTTTAACCAAATATTTTCTAATGAAGCCTTGAACATTTGTGGCTGGTTAAGTTGACTACCCCCCCGGAGAATTACTCTAGGGGGAGGCTGGGGAACTACTGCTGTTCCCACCCCCCCCGGGTGGAAACTCTACCAACCCCAAACAAGGGGCCGCTCCCTTCTCTTCCCCAATGAGCGGAACCCTAGGAGAGAGGCTGACGGTGCACCACTGCAGTTGCAGACGGCAGGTAGGAATGCAAACTCTGTCATAGAGCGATCCCTCTTTGCTCTGGACATAAGCTGGAGGTGTTAACAGCTTGAACTATCTACAAGTGACATATACGGGTGGGACCTCCATATCAGGGGGGCTGCCGAACATTAGAATGATGATATCCTGAGAGCTGGATTCTTACTCGTTAGCACATACAGCCACAGCTACCAGAGGTTCAAGCTACTGCTGCTTTAGACACCTGCTTGTTAGACAGGCATTCACTTGTGGAGTACACTAAAAACTCTATTACCGCCTTGTCTCAGAGGCGCACTCAAAGTGAGGCGGCCATCGAGGACTCTTCAACAAAGGGGGCGAGAGCCTCACTCATGGCTCACTTTGTTAATCTATCAGTTGGCTTAAGTTGTAACTGTACGTCTGTACGTCTGTTTCCTAAATGAGGATACAGGTTTAGGTTGGGATGCTACTGTTGATTGATTGTTTGAACATGGGTTTTAATGGAATACCCAACATCCCAGCTCTTCCCTTAAATTACAAATGTGACTGAGCCTGTGGCGATGGGCTGGCTGGCTCGCCTGCGCCTGGGAGCTCTGAGGCGGCCGGTGGTCCCCCGTTGTTCCTGACCTGGTTTATGGGTTGGGGGGCAAGGGGGCTGCGGCCTGCTTGGCTTCCGGCGCATTGTCACTAACACAGTGCTGACCTCTGATTGGCTGAGCGCGGGTTGGGGAACTGTCCCGTCTTTCCCACATCTCTCAATAGAGGGGGGGGCAGAAGATATCCTGTAGCCTGTGCTTGGCTCAGTCTAGCAGAACACCCTGGGAAATGCCTCTCGGAGACCTGACCCTTTCAGAGGCGTACCCTGTTTAAGGGCGGTTTTAGGTCAGGGGGTTGTATTACTGTCAATTAGTGAATATTCGTTTTTTTTCCTTTTGTTTTTTCTCCTTTGAGTTTCAATTTTCATTCCAATGTAGCTCAGATATGATTATAGTTGATACTATCATGTCAGTGTTTTGTTCATATGATAGCTAATTGGGTGAACGGGTGGGGGGGCGCGCTCGCTTGGACGTGTGCCACCCCTCCCCCACTTAGGATACGGCACCTCGGCCCAATACAGTGCCGGAGAGTGCCAGGGTTACCTTTTCAGTAAATTTCCTGTAAATTTACTTTCTGATTTCTTTTCCCCCTTTTTTTTTTTTTTTTTTTTTCCTCTTTTTCTTAGTCTTCTTTACTATACTTTGAAAACGGACTTATATTGCTCATTCCTCCCTATTATTCTAGATAATTTTACTGATTCTTTTGCCTCATCTACAGACAGTCTACCTCACCTTTTTCCACACAACCTTCCCTCCCTCTTTTTTTCCCCTCTTCTTATCCCCCCCCACGTTTTTTTTTTTTTTTTTTTTTGATGTTCGGGTGGTGATGGATTCTATTAAGAATGGTTTGCTCAATGCGAAGGGGCTTAATGCCCCCCAAAAGAGGCGTATGCTCTTAGGGGATCTGAAGCGCTCGCAAGTGGAGGTGGCTTTCATTCAGGAGACACATTTTAGGATGAATAAAAGCCCCGCCCTTAAAAATGTTTTTTTCTCCAGGGGTACCATGCTACCAATAATGAGGCCAAGTCTAAGGGAGTGTCGATACTGCTGTCGCACAGACTTCCATGGCCATGTAGGGCCATCTTAGCTGACGGTAACGGACGATATCTCTTTATCAAAGAAACCATTCAGACAGTACAAGTGACGCTCGCAACTATTTATGCCCCTAATGAACGACAAGACATTTTCATCCAGGGGGTACTGGATGCCTTGATGGGGTTTGCAGAGGGCCAACTGATTGTGGGAGGGGACTGGAATATCCCTCTATCCCCAACCATTGATACGTCCTCTGGGACATCCTTGGTTAGATCTAATACTCACAGGAAAATTGCACAAAATTTTATGCACCACGACGTATGGAGACTACAACATGGTGGAGAAAGGGATTACACCTTTTACTCACCGCCCCACAAAGTATACTCAAGAATTGATTTCTTTATGGTCCCGCACGGATAATTACATGGAGTACTGGACTCATCCATAGGCAGTATAACGTGGTCAGACCATGCTCCAGTCTATATTCACTACACGCTCTCGACAGTCTCTACCTCTAGGGCTAGGTTTTGGAAATTAAACGAAAACCTCCTACAGACCCCAGAAGTAGTGACAGATGTCACTACTGAACTCCGGAACTACTTTGAAATGAACGATCAAACAAACTGCGACCCAGGAATACTCTGGGAAGCGCATAAAATGGTCATCAGGGGGGTGCTCATCAAACATGGAGCACGGATAAAGAAGGAAAGAGAAAAGCAACTAACACTACTCCTAGATAAGATGCACACAACGGAAGCGCAACATAAACAGACACCAAGCCCAACACTGGAAAAAGAGCTATTGTCCTTACGTTTACAAGTAGTAGACTTGTTGCGCTACAAAGCCAAAGCAGCAATCCAACATGGCCGTAAGGTAGTATATGAGCACGGAAACAAATGTGGGAAAATTTTGGCCAACTCTGTCAGGGAACATAAACCTACCACCTATGTACCACAAATTGTAACTCGCTCGGGAGACAGTCACCCTTCCCCATCAGATTGCGCAAACGTTCAGAGATTTTTATGCGTCACTTTACAATATCCAATGACAGCACGACTCCTCGACCGACATGGAAGAATACATTTCTTCCTCTCGATTACCACAACTGCCGGTGGAAGTGCTGGAGGAGCTGGAGATACCGATCACCCTAGACGAACTCAAGCAGGCAGTGGGGGGTATGAAACCCGGAAGAGCACCGGGCCCGGACGGCCTGACCCTGCAATATTTTCAGATCTTTTTACCACTTTTAAGCCATACATGTTGAAACTGTATAACTCACTAAGCTCTGACACATGCATACCAAGGGGCACGTTGAAAGCCCGTATCTAGGTTATTCATAAAGAAGGCAAAGACCTGTCCTCCTGTAGTAGCTACAGACCTATATCTCTTTTGAACATAGACCTCAAAATATTCACCAAAATTGTAGCAACCAGATTGGCAAACCACTTTCCAGAGCTCATTCACTTAGACCAAGTCGGCTTTATCCCATCCAGAGAAGTGAGGGATAACATCACCAGAGCCCTTAACCTGCTCCGTGTGGCTTCCACTACCCGAGCCCCTTGCATATTCCTAAGTACAGACGCTGAAAAGGCGTTTGATCGTGTTAATTGGACATTTATGTTATCGGTCCTTAAACACATTGGGCTCGGGAGGATGATCGCATGGATCTCTAAGCTTTACCTTAACCCAAGGGCTCAGGTGAAAGTTAATGGACTGGTTTCAGATCCCTTTGGAATCTCTAACGGTACACGACAGGGCTGCCCACCATCCCCGCTTCTCTTTGCCCTGTCACTAGAGCCCTTTTTATGTAAGATTAGGTTGTGTGCGGATGTTACCGGACTAACGGTAGGCAACGACCAACAGAAGATCTCGGCGTATGCGGATGATTTGCTGTTCACACTTGCCAATCCGTCAATATCCCCACCTAATCTATTAAGGGAATTTGAGACCTACGGCAAACGATCAAACTTAAAGATCAATTTTGACAAATTGGCGGCAATGGGTGTCTGTATAGACCAATCCACCCTGACAGGTCTGAAGTCTAGCTTTAAATTTAAATGGTCAGACAAAGCCTTAAAATACTTGGGCACCTACCTGCCCAGGGATGTGACTCGTACTTACGCACTTAACTTCCCACTGTTACTTGGTACTACTAGACGACTATTGGATAAATGGAATACCCAAATGCATTGCTGGTTTGGTAGATGTAATCTACTTAAGAAGAGCATCCTTTCGAAATTTTTGTATCTGTTCCAGGCGCTGCCGATACACATTCCCACCTCTTACTTCAGGCAGGTGCACACTCTATTTACTGACTTCGTTTGGGCACGCTCCAGACCCCGCCTTTCACGACGTATTCTCACGTTACCTAAAGACAAGGGAGGTCTGGCTCTACCAGATCTCAGCAAATATTCTCAAGCCATACACTTGGGAAGGATTATAGATTGGTGGCACCACTCTAAGAATAAACTATGGGCTCAGTTGGAACAATCACAATTCCGAACACCCCTACGAAGTGCCCTTTGGTGCTACGATCAGTTACCCTCTCAGATGAAAACACTCCCTACAATAGGCACCACACTAAGACTAGGCATCAAAGTGGTATTCTCTAAATCCCTCTCCACAACAGACTCCCCACTATTCCCTATCCTGGGAAACCCATCCTTCGTGCCGGGACTGAGCTCGTCCCCCTTCCAGGCACTGTTGCGAGAGGGACTGGACAGGACTTCTTACTTTGTAGAAGCGGACCATTGGCCCTCAATTACAACTTTAACAAAGAACCCGGGCAGATTCCAATTTCCATTTTGGAATTCCATTCAGCTCCACCACTTTCTGCACACTATACCCGACCCACCACGGTACTCTCGCCCCCTCACGTCATTTGAGGAACACTGCTCGGATGATGGTCCCTTAACGCAAGTGATAACAAAAATGTACACACTACTTACAGTCCCCCTGGAGCAACCTCAACTTTCATTTATGCAGAAATGGGAAGAAGACCTGAATTGCTCCTTTACAGACGTCCAGCGACAAAACAATATTCAATTCTTCCTGAAATCAGGTAAGTGCACTAAACTACAGGAAACTAGCTACAAAATACTAGATGGTACTACACGCCCCAGCGACTTCATACGTGCTACCCGGACACCTCAGACCGATGCTGGCAATGTTAGACTGATAAGGGCACCTTATTACACATGTTTTGGTCCTGCGCTAAGCTGAAGCACTTTTGGACGACGGTACGAACGGTCACGCAGAAATTTACAGATTATGAAGTCCCTGACGACCCAGCCTTTTGCTTGCTCCACGTTAACAAAATCCCGACAAAACTTTACCGCAAGTCTATAGTACGACATTTACTGAACGCTGCCAAGTCTTGTATACCAGCACTATGGAAAAGACAGACACCTCCTAGTGTTTTGAGTTGGTTGCGCACGGTGGAGGAAATAAATAAAATTGAGGATTTGATCCTCACGGAACAAAATAAGCATGCGAAATACTCCAAACTTTGGAGACTATCGAATATGTTTGTACTATCGGACAAAGGGCTGACTCTACTTGGCTCGTGGGTGGACTGCATGTCCACACAGGTGGATGATTCGCGACAGACGGGAACAGGCACCGCCCGGGCCTCATACATCTTTATAGCCACCCCTCCCCTCTCCTACCACCACCCACCCCCCCCCCCTCCATTTTTCTCAAGTCCCTCTTTTTTTTTTTGTTCCCCCTCCCCCCACTATATTTTCTCTTAAGAATCCTTTCTTGATTGTTCTCTCGCTATCTTCCTGTTCTCTCCCTTTTTTGTTTTGTCTAGATCTAGTTTGACCTTATTTTTAGTATAAGTTTAAATAAAAAGCGGAGGGGAGGCGGGGGTACGTAATTTTTTTCATTGTCTAGGCATCGTGCTTTCAGATACTGCTCTGATGTATGTATGCTACACTAGATAATGTACGTATACTGTAAACCTTGCACTGTACTCTTGTATCCCTTGCCGTTTTCCTGCAATAAAAAAAAAATATATTGGAAAAAAAAATTGAGTAAAAAAAAAAGGAACCACTGCAGCTTGGTGTACCTCAGCTGTCGGGGCAGTGTAAATAGGTCATAACATTGGTCACTTTTTATTCGATTACATAAAACCTTATTTGTTATTGTAAAATTGTATCCCAAAAGGAAGGGAAATGTTGCTGTAAATACTTACAGATAGTGCATCTAAGGCTCAGTTCACATCTATCCCTGTCCGCTTTTGTCTGTTTTTTTCAGTGCATTTTTAATTTGTGGTGTTGTGCTTTTCTGCCTGTTCTTATGTTTCTATTTTGCATCACAGTACATGAAAATGCACAGAAAATCAGACATGCCTCATTTTTACTGAAGCACTGCAAGGCAGCACATGCAAGAGGAGCAGATGTGAAGGGGATTATTGGATTCTATGTATTTTTATGACACATGCGTTCTAAAACGCTCATAAATATTCTTATGTGTGAACCAAGCCTAACACGACCCTCTTCTCAAATTATCCATAGTTGTCTCTGTTGCTCCTCCGTCCAGAGTAGAGACACCCTAAAACTGGAAATACTGGCCAGGTCACCAAGTGAAAATAAAGGAAAAACGTGTTAAAAAAAAAAAAAAAAATTCAATGAATTATATTGCACAGGAAAATAGAAAATATAAATTTTCCATTATATGCTTTCTAATTTAACTTCACTTGTTTCCGAAGGAATTTGATGCCTTGCTTACCCAGGCAGCTAAAGCGAAACCAGGTCCAACATTTTTCAGAGACTTAGGTGATAAAGGTGAGATTTCATTTTCTTTCTTATGTCATTTATCCAGTGTTGGTTTATTTCTTAATATAGGTATTGTGGGCTCTTTAACAACAGAACTCGCAATGGCAGCGCCATCTTTGTCCAGGTATCCTCCTGGCTCAGTAACTACTTCTAGAACAAGGTTTGTTAACTTGTTCTTGCCTGTGTATGTACAGTATGTCTTAATAAACTTGGTGCCATGTTACTGCCTCTCGGGGACTAGCTAGTGTAAAAATGAATAACACCTACATAGGTCAGTCCACCCTGCCATTGCCTCATCATTGGGGGAGAAATTACTGAGAAAATGCAAACTACTAGCTGATGCCCTTCTCCCAGGGTGCTTTTCTTGAGACACCAGCAGGGAAAAGCTGTAATTCATTATCTGTAGTCTTGTTTTAATTCAGGGGTGTTCAACCTTTTGAAGAGCAGGGACCACTTAGGTGATTTGGTAACTGGTCGTGGACCACAATGAAATGAAATGGTTCAGAATTTTTATTTCTTATTTTGAATAGCACAATGAAGATTTTCACCACTTCAGCCCCGGAAGGATTTAACCCCTTCCTGACCAGAGCATTTTTTGTGATGTGGCACTGCAACGCTTTTACTGACATTCGTGCAATGCTGTACACTAACCGAATTGATGTCCTTTTTCCCCCACAAAGCTTTCTTTTGGTGGTGTTTGATCACCTCTGCAGTTTTTAGTTTTTGCGCTATAAAAAAAGAGCGACAGTTTTGAAAAAAACTTTTTTTTTTCACTTTTTGCTATAATACATATCCAAAAAAATATATAAAAAAACAAATGCATTCATCAGTTTAGGCCGATATGTTTTCTTCTACATATTTTTGGTAGCAAAAATCGCAATAGGCGTATA
Organism: Glandirana rugosa; assembly: GCA_018402905.1. Classification (NCBI taxonomy): domain Eukaryota; kingdom Metazoa; phylum Chordata; class Amphibia; order Anura; family Ranidae; genus Glandirana; species Glandirana rugosa. The sequence goes on along the minus strand of BLSH010461791.1, from coordinate 539,468 downwards.
ATGATTGGGTTGCGCAAAAGTTATCGCGTCTACAAACTATGGGAATAGATTTATGGCGTTTTTATTATTTATTTTTTTTACTAGTAATGGCAGTGATCTGCGATTTTTATTGGGACTGCGACATTGCCGTGGACAGATCGGACATTTTTTACACTGTTTTGGGACCATTGACCTTTATTCAGCGATCAGAGTTTTAAATAGCCCCTGATTACTGTATAAATGTCATTGGCACTAAGGGGGCAATAGTGGCTTGTGTATGACAGCCGCTGGGATTATGGAGGACCGACAATCATTCAATAGAGCGGTGTGCACCCAAAGAAGGCTGTGTTGGTTCCCATAGGTTTGAGGTCACATGCCACATTAGATGGCTGTGCAGGCCACGGGTTAGGCATGCCTGTTTTAAGTAATGGCAACTAAAGAACTGTCATAAAATGTGATCTAATCCACATCAAAGTCACAACAATAGACAAACACACTGTGCTTAACCTGGTAACACACAATTCTAATTTCTAAAGTCTTTATTGAACACACTAAACATTCATAGTGCTAGAGGAAAAAGTAAGTAAACCCTTGGCGTTAGTAGGTGGTCAGACCTCCTTTGGCAGCAATGACTTCAAGCAAGCGGTTTCGGTAGCTCAAGATCAGACCAGTATAAAATGGGAATTTGTTTTCCCCTCTGATGGCAAGTGGTTCAGGTACTGAGGCAGGTAAGCAAGCCCAAATCATGTTGTTCCCTCCACCATACTTTACCATTTGCAATGATGCTTTGATGTTTGTAAGCTACTCCCTCTTTGTGTCATACACAGTGCTGAGTATTTTTCACGAACAATTCAACTTTTGTTTCATCAGTCCGCAAAACACTTTCCCAGTAGTGTTGCAGATTCCCAAGGTGCTCTTTGGCAAACTTCAGCCAATGTGGTATTCTCTAATGGACACCCTTCCTGTTCAAAGACTTCCGTATGGTAGACTCATGAGCAGGGATGTTCCTGTGATGTCTTCAAGCCTTTAGCTGTTACTTGTGGGTTCTTCTTTACCTCATTGAGGATTCTGTGTTGTCTATGTTGTCTTGGTAGTCATCTCAGCTTGATGCCCACTTCTAGAAAGATTATCCACAGTACTAAACTATCTCCATTTATAGACAATTTGTCTGTTGACTGTTGGATGCCTAAACACTTTGAGATTGCTTTGTATCCCCTTCCAGCCTTATGCAGATCAACTACTCGTGACCATGTGTCCTCAGAGAGCTATTTTTTTTTGAGGCATGGTTCATATCAGCTGATGCTTCTTATGAACAGCAGTCTTAAAATGTTTGAGTGTCTTTTTTCAATCAAAGTATTCATTTAATTTCATTAATTGGACTCTAGGTGTGCAAACTGCTGACACCGATTGACTTTCATTGAAGTAACTGGGGTATAGGCTCACTTACCTTTCTCACCCCACACTGTGAATGTTTAATGGGTGTGTTCAATAAAGACACGAGAAATAAGAATTGTTGGGTGTTATTAGCTTAGGTACATTGTGTTTGTCTATTGTTGTGACTTGTGAGAATCAGATCCCATTTTATGGCAAATTACTCACATAATTGTACTTCCCACTGTAAGGTTTTGCCCGCCAGGGCATGTTGATATGAAAATGTTAATATACCCTAAGTCTCCAAGCCTTATCCTCCTATGCTGTGCATCACCTGTAATTCCAGCCAGAGAGTGCAGACTGTGCAAGTGGTATGATATGATACTTGGGGACCACTTGTCTTATGATTCCTTGCCAATCTGTCACACCGCACGTGGGCACCCTAAGCATGTTTTGTACCCTGATCACATTGTGCATGAGCATCCTAAGCAAGGCACTGGAGCAGGCACAATGAAAAGGACCCTGGCCACACTGCATGCGCGCCCTAAGCAAGGCATATAATGAGTATAATGAAAAGGACTCCTGCCACACTAAGCAAGGCAAAAAAGCATGCACATTATGATAAAGACCTGGCCAGGAGCTTGTACATAAGAGGGAATCTAGGGAGACCTGCAAAGCAATGTAAATGAGTTACACTGGAAGTGGAAATACATTGCACTTAACCGCAAAATCTAATTATGCTTCAAATATAGACTGAACACAAAAAAGGGGACTAAAAACAAGCAAGCAATCATAAGGAATGCTACTACATTTATTTTCTCTATGGACTGTTTAACCACTTCAGCTCTTTGCGTGACAAAAAAACTATTTTTAAATTTCTGCTATAAAACCTATCCAATAAAAAATGTAAAAAATCTTATTTCTTCATTAATTTAGGCCAATTTGTATTCTGTTACATATTGTTGGTAAAAAAAAAATTCCAATTAGTGTATATTGATTGGTTTACGCAAAAGTTATAGCGTCCACAACTATGGGATACATTTAGGGACTTTTTTATATATATATATATATATATATATATATATATTGTTTACTAGTAATGGTGGCGATCAGGGATTTTTAGTGGGACTGCAACATTGTGGCTGACAAATCTGACACTAAGTGCCACTTTTTGGGGACCAGTGACACCAATACAGTGATCGGTGCTAAAAAAAAAAAAAAAAAAATGCACCGTCATTGTATAAATGACACTGGCAGGGAAGGGGTTAACATCAGGGGCATTCGAAGGGTTAATGTATTCCCTATGTGTGCTTTCTAACTGTAGGGGGGAGTGCTTTGACTAAAGGAAAACAGAGATCCATGTTTCTGCTTAGCAGAAACACGAGATCTCCATTTGCCTCTCTGGCAGAACGGCGCTCTGCCTTGTTTACATAGGTAGACCGTCATTCTGCCTCTCTACGAACGGTCGCCAGGTTCCACCCACTGATTGGCTCTTGCTGTGTCCAATCACAGCAGGAGCGGTACACCGGCTTTGCACGTGCCCCAGAGCCGTGGAAGATGATGGCATACAGGTACGTGATTTTGCGCCACCCTGCCGCAGTACATGTACGTGGGGCAGTCCTTAAGTGGTTAATAGCACTTTTAACTGTTTACATATGTTTAACAATCATTAAAATAGCTTTAACAAGCCATCCCTGAACTCTCCACTTCCTTTTAATGTGAAGTTATTCATTCCCAAACATCCTCAAAGATACAAAGACTCTAAAGTGGTGATTTAGTCAGCTTCTAACAGTTATTATAATAGAGCAGTGGTCTCCAAACGAAGGCCCATTGCTTGCTTTTGTCCGACCTTTGGGGGACTATTTCATTCACTGATACAAACAATAGGGAATAATTCCCCACTGACGCTAATGAAGGGGCACAATTCCTCCCAATGACACCAACGATGGGGTACAATTCCTCCCAATGACACCAACGATGGGGCACAGTTCCTCCAAATGACATCAACGATAGGGTACAATTACTCCCACTGAAACAAATGATGGTGCATTATTTTTTCCCACTGATGTCAGGACCTTTTCTACTACCAATGGTCACAGTTCAGCCCCCTAAAGTCTGAAGAATAGTAAACTGGCTCTTTGTTTAGAAAGTTTGGAGACCCCTGTAATAGTGGATCAGCAGCAGTCTGCCAAAGTCTGCTTTCCATAGAATAAAGCTAAGATTTCAGTGCCTGCGTTGTGAACTTTGAAAATGATTTTTCTCACAGTATTTATAGATGCAGAGAGGACTTGATTGAGCCTAGGCTCACACTGATGTGATGCGGCAAACACAGCGAATACTGTGCGTTTCTCGCACTGCATTGAAATAGCACTCCGTTCATGCGATCTACTGCGGGTGTCAATGTTAAAATAACGACACCCCAAAACAGTTTCGCAAAACACAGTGCAATTGCCAGTATGGGATCGCATGGGTGTTGCAAATAAAAAAGGGTCTTGCACCATTTTGGTGTCGATGCGTTGCGATTTGACCCATAACAAAATGAATGGCTCAAATCGTACTGCACAGACATCGAATGTGATTCGCACAGGAATGCGGTGCAATTCCTGTACAAATCACATGCGGTGTTCCGCACCACACAAGTGTGAACCCAGGTTTAAAGTTTTTGTTTTTTTTTCAGAATATGTTAATACTTTAGTGCGCATGATCTGGACACAGATCTGTTGTGTAAGTAATGATTAAACTACCCTTTTAAAGTGATTTGTAAAGACTCGGTTTTTATTTTATTTTTTTAAATAACATATTATACTTATCTCCTATGTGCAGTTGGTTTTGCACAGAGCAGCCCAGATCCTCCTCTTCTCGGGTCCCTCTTCTCTGCTCCTGGCCCCTCCTCCTACGGATTGCCCCTTCAGCCAGCAGCTATCTATGGGGGCACCCGAGCCAAGTCAGAGCTCCCTGTATCCATTCAGACACGGTACCCCACCCCCTCTCTCCCCTGATTGGCTGACTGACTTTGACAGCTGCAGGAGTCAATGGCGCTGCTGCTGTGTCTCAGCCAATCAGGAGGAGTGTCCTGGATGGCTGAGGGGATCGTGGACATTGCTGGAGAGGGATGGGGCTCAGGGTAAGTATTAGGGGGTGCTGGGGAGGCTGCTACACACAGAAGGTTTTTTATATTAATGCATAGAATGCATCTGCCGGTACACCTCCTTTAATAGACAATGACTTAAAGTAGTATTAATATTCTTACCTCAGCAGTTTACAACTTTCAATGCTACTGACTTATGCTTTCTCGGTGCTGCTTCCCCGAACTTCTGGCCTGCACTGAAACGAGTTAACAGTGGACAGTGCAGTCTTGATCCAGTCTATCTTGAAGAAGAGAGGAGGAGGGAGGATCAGGGGAGTGCCTTGCCATCCTAGGCTAGAGGGATGCATGTCTCTATTGCTGCATGCAGTGTGGGAGGACATGGCTGTAGTCCTTTGCATGTAAGGGTTACTCAATGGGATACTGCAGGAGAAAGGAATCACCCTGAAAAAGCCACTGCACCATTTTAAACTGAGCATGGGCAAGGATTGAAAAATAAAGAAGCTGCTTATGCATCAAGTAATTAAATCAGCTGCCTGAAAGTAAGGATTTATTGTCGCCCTTAAATGTTTTTTCACAGGCAAAAGTTTTTGTTTTTTTTTATTTATGATTTGGATTCAGTGAGAAAGGTTTAGAGCTCTTGTTGGGTGTTACTGCTGTTATGTCTCTATTAAAAATATTTGTCCTCACCTCCTGTTCCGCCAGACAGGAAATGAGGACTCAGCTGCACGACCATGACTCAAAGGAAAATGCTGGACAGAGCAGTGCCACATTATCACATGGTGCTGCTCTCTGCGTCATTTAGTATTTGCCTCCTACCAGAAGAAGATCAATTGTGATGTCAAGATCACTGGACAGGTTAGGTTGTATATAGAGATTTTTGTTTAAAGTGATAGGGGTGCTCCAAGCTGGTTGGGGGCCAGTATTGGGGGCAAGATCTAAGATGAGTTGGACTTTAACAGATTTTCTTTTTAACTTACAGAGATCTCATGCTGCCGAAAAGAGGTCTTGCTTTCTGCGCTGTATCGTTATAATTTTTTTTTTTTCTTTCTAAAAATGTACGTGGATGGTTACCTTGCATCCACGATCACTTGCATGTGTTTAGTCTTTGCTGTAATTTTTTGAAGTTTCCCACTTTGGATTTGTTACTTTTCTCAAATCCAGCTTTTATTCTGTACCTGATAAGTTTGTTGTGTGTATTTTTTGTGTGACATCACCGCCCACATCATGCCCTGGGCAGTGATGTCACACAAAAAAAACACACAACAAACTTACCAGGTACAGCATAAAAGCAGGGATGGGGCCTCCGGATGATGTCACCAAGTGAGCTCGCCCCATGGCTATATAAGTATTCACACACATCGGACACAGTATTGCACCAGGTGAGCGCGTCAAGCAAACATCGGAGGAAGAAAAGAGGGAAGACCCGGGAGAAGACAGCGGAGAGTGAAGACCTGGCAGAAGCGCAGAGAGGGAGAAGAAATCTGAAGAGACGCCGGAGCTGATTTAATAAATTACTTTAAAAACCTGTGTAGTGTTTTCATTTCTTGACACTTTTTTGGGTGAATGGGTAGGGGTACCCCATACTCATTCACCTAGG